>JANSTT010008889.1:0-149530 GCA_026745375.1 Platyura marginata | reverse complement strand
GGAGTTATCATGTTACGCTCTCTAACCATACATATTCCATACACACACTCACATAAGTATTTCTATATATATATATATATATATATATATATATATATATATATAATACAAAACAGACCGACCAAGCTGAAATATTATTATATGAAGTTGTTAAAGATTGGATAAAATTTGCATATGACATTTTTCAAGAAGAAAGGAAGTACGAGAAAAAAAAACCCACGAATATTTGATACAAATTCGAATAATCTGAAAACTATTTGCTTCCTGGGAAAATACTCTATCCAATCTCTTCATACATTAGAATATTGAACTTTTGATTTGTATTATTTATTTTACATAAAATTCGATACATAGACATACATGGACATACAGTTGTGTATGTATTGGATTGTTCGTTTGGGTAATATATTACTTGGCTATTATGCAGGTTTCTAACACGCCATACTCTTGTTAACAAGATTGTTGTTGATTAATTGCCTACAAGAGTAATTGTGTATAGTTTACTAAACAAAACGAAAAAAGGCACACACATTTTTGTTATCCACACCCATTGTGAACTCTTGTTTGAGACATACAATTGTAATTCATTAGTAACTTTTTTTTATTGCATCGATGAAAACGAATTAATTGAATAATTGAATCTTGAAGAGAGTACAATTGCTAGCTATTTTGTGATGTCTGATGTTTGCTCAATTTGTAAACATCTACTCAATGTGAATTTTGTAGAACTCAAGAAAACGATGTTTTTTTTTTTACTCTGCACCTTCTAATGATCAGAGGATGGCCACAGCCAGACATAAAAATAACAAATGGAGAAGTAAAAAAAAATGTTCATGATAAAAGTACAAAAAATATATAGGATTATGAGAAAATTCCCATTTTATAGTAATTTTGTATGGAAACAATAGTTTCCTGTCATCCAACACAAAAAATAAACTTATCCAATCCCGCTTCAGTGAGTCCGACATAATGATCAATTTCATTTTCATTTTGCTCTTTCATGTAAATAATGTGGACAAAACTAAAGTACATTTTATGAAAACTGTTAGGTAAACCCCAATATTATCACCCATTTCGTTATAAATGAATTGACCTAATTTCGGTGCTCTGCGTTCCACCGCGTGTAGTAACATTAAATCAACCAACTCAACAAACCATGACAATAATTTCGCCGAAATAAATCAAAAATGCTCACGTATTAAAGATCTAAATTCTGTTTTAAATTCCTTTATTCTTTAAATTGGAAGACGATGGATGTATGAGAAAATTTCCACCCCACATACATATCGTAAATTAACGTTATTTTTTGTCACAATTTTTCTTGAAACATCATGCTAATTGTAATAGATAATTTAAGCACCTCCTCCCCTTATTTATATACATATAAAATTATATGGAATAGAAAGCAGGTTGGTTGATACATACCCATATCGTGTTGTGTTTTCGTAATAATAAATGTAAAAATTTTCCATCATCCATTATATTTTCCTTGTAGCCACATTTTGGGCGCATATCACATCGATATCTTTCCAATAGGTTTCACCTTCTCACTCTCTCATGCCAGTACCGAAGAGCTTTTTTTGTTACACACAATGCACAAGGTTTAGTTCATAAGACAGTCTGTAAAATGAAAATTGAAAGCAATTTCAATGAATATCTAGAGTCATGTAGAATGTAGATGGATGGATATACAGTATAATACATATATATATATATATACATATATGTATATATTCATCGTCGTCGTACTCAAGCATCTAAGAAAATTGGTGTCCTTCAAAAGGGATAAAACCTTCATTTCTTTAAAATATCATTATTCATATTTTTTTTACCGAGGGAATTGGTTTTTATTTTGGAAAAATAATGTCATGAGTTTTTGTTTTTTTTTTTTCTTTTTCTTTTCTTGTTCTTATTGTTAGAGAGTGTTTGCTCTATATTAGACATTTTTCAATATTATCTCATCAGTAGTACTTAAATTGACTTACAAATTGAAATTGAATTATTATCCACTTGAATCCTTTTTAAGTCTATTAAGTACCACTTTAAATATTTATTTTTTTTCTTTTGAATATTATATATATGTACATATATAACCTTTTTGCAAATGCGCACAATTAGGTATCTCATTGTTGGCGAACGACAATTTGTTTTATATCATTGTCGCCAAGGGACAATTAATAACGACCTAAGGGATATACAACCCTTGGTGCAATTAACCCATGGTGTTGTATTTTAAGGAAATTCAATTATGTATTTAAGAAAACATTTATAAATATTTTGATCTAAACTTTTGTATATAAACATGTACCTGCAGGGCAAAATAAAATTTAATTCAAATCTCAATTCGTGGTGTTTCACTTCAGGAAAATATTCAAAAAAAATATTCCAAGATTTCTTATCCATCAAGAAGCGTAATTTTTGCTTTTGAAGTGAAAGTTCACCCGAACAAAACTAGTGAGCGGTTAAAATATCTTTTTGGTGCAGATCTCGCAATAGGAAAAAAATACTTAAGATTAAGCATGAATACTCCACTTATATTGTTAATAAATAAGTGTTTTTAATTTTTAAATTAACTTGGGTAGTTCGGATGGGGTGGGTACCTTTGATTAGCATTGAGCTATTTATATTTGGCCAATTAACCAAAAACATTTACCAACATAGAAGACCGAAAAATAATTTAAAAGTTTACTTACACGTTTTTAAAGGCAGCAACACGTCCTGTCCGAAAACCAATTCCTGTTTGCCTCTAGTTGACATCAATTTAAATTTTTCACACCAAGCCAGTTGTTATCCCAATCAGCTGGATAGAATTAGTAGGTGATTATCAGTAGATTAGGCTCTGTGCAGCGATTAGGATTTCACATAAAATAGGAAATGTTCACTATTTGGGTACCTACCTGATACAATCTGATTCTTTTACCATCCAAGTAGCCAGTACTAACAACAAATAGTTACTAATTACGGATAACGGATAACGGATAACAATTTTCAGCAATATTTTATTAAAAAACCGCAAAAAATTATTGTATTTATTTTATTTTGACAACAGTAAAACGTTTTTCTCGTTCTAACATACTACAAAGTATCACTTTTTTAACTCGGATCTCTTCGTCCTGTGATAAAAAGACATTTTTAACCATAGAGTGAGAGAATATGTAGTGTTCATTAAATGACTGTGAAAGCGAACATCGCCTAACAGTTGTCATTTGTCATCAATGACAATCAAAATCGCGTGCGAAAATAAATCTTTCGTCAATTTAAAACTAAAAATAATTTTTTTTAAATAATGGCTAGCATAGATGATCTATTTAGTTGTTTCAATGAACAAGAAGATAATACAATAACAGTAAATCCTATTGTGTATGAAAATAAACAAGAGCCTGAGTAAGTTTTGTGTTGATATTCAGTTCGATTCAGACTTAACCACACTTTTGATTGTTGTTGCAAATAGGAAAACATCCGAAAAAAGACCCTTAGATGAAGACGACCACAGTATTCAGACCAAGAAATCTAAAATAGAATCGATTTTGGACGATATTAGGTATAAATTTAGTCTGCTTCTTTAGAATGAATCAAGAAATGATCCCGGTTTTTTTTTGTAGCTTAGAAAAAATTGATTCAAGAATAACAGTTCACGTTATAGAAAGTCCAACAGCATGTACTCATGAAGTTGCCGTATATCCAGGTGTGTTTATTCTTTAAAATTATCACTAGACAAAGAATCATAACTTCTTTATAGGACAGCCATACGTCCCACTAGAAAAAGCCATCGGTCCACCATCCAAAGAATATTCATTTGTATTAGATCCTTTTCAGAAGGAAGCGATTCTATGCATTGAAAACAATCAATCTGTTCTGGTATCCGCTCATACATCCGCTGGAAAAACTGTTGTAGCTGAATATGCTGTGGCACGTTCGTTGGCGGCAAAGCAACGTGTCATCTATACAACACCAATCAAGGCATTGTCTAATCAAAAATTTCGTGAATTCACAGAAGAATTTAAAGATGTCGGTCTGATAACGGGAGATGCAACAATAAATCCAACAGCCTCATGTCTGATAATGACAACGGAAATTCTCCGAAATATGCTGTACCGTGGTTCGGAAATTATGCGCGAAGTTGGTTGGGTGATATTCGATGAAATTCACTATATGCGTGATAAGGAACGTGGTGTTGTCTGGGAGGAAACCCTTATATTGCTCCCGGATAATGTTCACTATGTATTCCTATCGGCTACAATACCAAATGCACGACAATTCTGTGAATGGGTGTGTTATTTGCATAAACAACCATGTCACGTGGTGTACACCGATTATCGTCCTACACCATTACAGCATTATCTATTTCCGGCTGGTGGAGATGGCATACATTTGGTTGTCGATGAAAAAGGACTATTCAAAGAGGATAATTTTAATACAGCTATGAATGTACTGCAAACGTCTGGCGATGCGGCTAAAGGGGACCAGAAAGGTCGCCGAGGTGGTTTCAAAAATGCCAATTCGGGTCAAACGAATATTTTCAAAATTGTCAAAATGATAATGGAACGTAATTTTGCGCCGGTCATCATTTTTTCGTTTAGTAAAAAGGACTGCGAAGTGTACGCGATGCAAATGGCAAAATTGGATTTTAATTCAATTGACGAAAAGAAATTGGTCGATGAGGTGTTTAACAATGCCATGGAAGTTTTATCGGAAGAAGATCGTCAATTGCCTCAAGTGGAAAATGTACTGCCACTATTAAGACGTGGCATTGGGATTCATCACGGAGGATTGTTGCCAATACTGAAGGAAACGATTGAAATTCTCTTTGGCGAAGGTTTGATCAAAGCCCTCTTTGCTACCGAGACATTTGCCATGGGATTAAATATGCCAGCCCGAACGGTACTCTTTACAAGTCCTAGGAAATTTGATGGTAAAGATTTTCGTTGGCTCACCTCTGGTGAATACATTCAAATGTCTGGCCGAGCTGGACGTCGTGGTTTGGATGACAAGGGTATTGTAATTTTAATGTTGGACGAACAAGTTTCGAAAGCTGTTGGAAAGGACATTGTCCAAGGCAAACCAGATCCTATTAATTCAGCATTTCACCTAACCTACAATATGGTTCTAAATTTACTACGAGTGGAAGAAATAAATCCCGAGTACATGCTGGAACGATCATTTTTCCAATTTCAAAATCAATCTTCAATACCGGGTCTGTACAAGAAAGCTCAAGAAAAACAGAATGAATTGGAAGCCATCAATATACCAAATGAACCAAGCATTGCCGCATACTATCACATAAGAGAGCAGCTCGACAGTTTGGGAAAACAATTTCGAAATTTCATAACAAAACCTACATATCTGGTGCCATTCCTGCAGCCAGGACGAATGGTCAAAATCCAGAAAGAAAGCGAAGAATTCGATTGGGGCATTATTGTCAATTTCAAGAAGCAAGTCGATGATAGTAAAACAAATCCAATGCAATCGGAGTCGAGTATTATCGTTGATATTCTACTACACGTTGACGATGAATTTGCACAGAACAACATTCCCAAACCATGTCCGAATGGAAAAAAAGGAACCGTTGAAATAGTTCCGGTTCTTCACACATTAATTGCCCAAATCAGTTCACTGCGTGTTTACTATCCCAAAGATCTGCGTCCACCAGACAATCGACAGGCTGTTTTGAAAACGATTAATGAAGTGAAAAAAAGATTCCCAACTGGTCCGCCACTTTTGAATCCCATCAATGACATGCACATCAAGGACACAGAATTTCAAACCATTGTCAATATGATTGATCGATTTGAGAAGCAACTCTTTGCACATCCACTTCACAATTCCGTCGAATTGGACAGTCTCTATACGAAATATTCAAATAAATTGCAGATAATGGCCGAATTGAAGGCACAAAAAGATGAACTGCGAAAGGCACGAAGTTTACTGCAAATGGACGAGTTGAAATATCGAAAACGAATTTTGCGGCGTTTAGGATACTGTTCGGCATCCGATGTTATTGAGTTTAAGGGTCGGGTAGCATGTGAATTGAGTTCCGGCGATGAATTGTTGATAACGGAAATGATATTTAACGGTGTGTTCAATAATTTAACGACCGGACAGTGTGTGTCGCTGTTGTCGTGTTTTGTATGCGATGAAAAGAGTTCCGAACAACCGGCATCGGCTGAAGAACTGTCAGGTACGTGTACAATTTTGTTGAGTATAATTTATCTCGCTCATATTTTAAAGATTTTTTTTTTCAATTTTTAGCACCACTACGACAAATGCAAGATTTGGCCCGACGCATCGCCAAAGTATCGAACGAATGTAAATTGTCCGTTGACGAAGATTCTTATGTGGAAAAATTCAAACCATTTCTGATGGACGTTGTGCTGGCCTGGTGCAAGGGAGCATCATTTTTAAATCTGTGCAAAATGACCGATATCTTTGAGGGATCAATTATACGATGCATGCGACGACTGGAAGAGTTACTGCGACAAATGTGCCAAGCGGCTAAGACAATTGGAAATACAGAATTGGAAAATAAATTTTCCGAAGGTATTCGATTGCTGAAAAGAGATATTGTTTTTGCAGCATCTTTGTATTTATAATTTGTTTTTTTTTTGTCTTTTTATTAATTTTTTTTTTTAGTTAATTAAACGTTTTTTATGTACATTACATAAAAAAGATTTTTTTTATTTTTTCTAGAGTCGAAACATATTCTATATCCTTTCCATATCATTTTCATTTATATGCCTCAGAGCTGTATATTGTGTGTACACCTATTGTACCCTTTTACAACCACCAGAGTTTAATAATGAACACAAAACTGATAACAAAGTGATAAACCCAACGACTACCTTATACCTTACCTAGCTAATACGCTTTATATCGCATATCACCTCCCCCATAAAGACAATAGAAATGAAATTAGGTCAATTGAATTGAAATTTTCTGACAATGTGTTACAATGGAGGAAGGAAAGAAGAGACTCTATGCTATTCAGGATATATCGAAATCTATTCAAATCAGCTGCGGACATTGTTTTCATTTACGTCTATAGATGAAATGCGGGTGAGTTTATGAATGGAATGAGGTGATACAAAAGTAGCATTCATTAATTTAAATTTAAATGAAATTTTATCAGTGGTGTTTGGTGGTACTTCAGAGATTATAGTAAAGCGTAAATTGTCAAAAGTTCTTAATACCTTTAGTTGCTTGACAGATCATTGAAGAAAACTGCAATACAGGTCTTCTGTATGTCCTGCTACGAAAGTTACATTTAAATTAAGCAATTGATACCGAAGGAAGGATAAAGATCGATAAAAGTAAAGGAAAACTCACTATTCTGTTCATAATAATGAATTAAACAATTTTCTCACTATAGGATTGTTTAGGATATTTAAATTTAAAATTTAAAAAAAATAAATTCAATACTTTTGGCGCCGTTATAGTTTTTTACAAGGGTCCCCCACCCCCTTCGACCCTCTTCAATACAATACCAGTCATCCTGGACACATAAGAAGCCTACTTTGACAAATTCAAGTATTTAGCCAATAAAATTTTGTGGCAACCCTCGGTCTTTATAATGAAAATGTACAAGTGGAATAAAAACGGCGGCTCGCAGCTCTAACTTAAATTATGTATACTTTGGGACAAATGTCAAAAAGAAAGGTTTTTTACTAAGAAAATATCGAAAATAATCAATTAAATAGAAAATTGTGTAATTTTATTTATAGCTTTAATAAATTGCCGCAAAAAAAAGTGCTTATGACTTCGTACACAGCTGACTATCTCAAAAATAAATTAATAGAAACATTGGACGCTGTACACGTGGTAAGTTTACATTTTCCATTATTTTGAAAAAAAATTCGATGGAGAAAGGCGGGGTTGTTTTTTTCGAATAGAAATTTAAGTATTTGTGCCCGATTTTTTTATGTTCACTTTGGTTTTTTGGTTCAAATTTGATTTCGACGCGTGTTCCGTAAAGTGCGTGTTTTAAAGTGAACTAGCCAAAAGCCAAAAATGGTTTCCAGACCATTTATTTTGATAATTACCACAATGGCCATGTTACTACGTGCCATCATATCGCTTCATTCATATTCGGGCGAAGCAACACCACCAATGTATGGTGATTTTGAAGCCCAACGACATTGGCAAGAAATTACCTTTAACTTACCGGCAGCCGATTGGTATGAAAATACCACCGACAATGATTTAATGTACTGGGGTTTGGACTATCCGCCGCTAACGGCATATCACAGTTTGGCAATGGGAATTATTGCCAATCAAATAAATAGTTCGTATGTGGCGTTGGAAACATCACGGGGCATAACAACACCCGAACACAAACATTTTATGCGAAACACTGTACTATTGGCTGATATTTTTGTGTATCTGCCGGCATTAATCTATTGCTGTATAGCAATCTATGACACTATCTGGAAGAATAACAGTCGAAATAAAACTCTACTGAATTTACATCTAGCTGTAGCATTGATATATCCCGGTCAGATACTCATCGATAATGGCCACTTTCAATACAATAACATATCTTTGGGATTGGCGGCCGTAGCCATTGGAGCAATTCTGTATGATAGAACATTGTTGGGAGCAGTATTCTTTGTACTGGCACTAAATTATAAACAAATGGAATTGTATCATGCGATTCCGATATTTTGCTATTTGCTTGGAAATTGTTTTACTAATGATCGGAAAAAGTAAGTGGCTATTCTCTTAAAATGTTCGAAATTCTAATTTTTTCTTCCTCTTCCATACTACAAGGAACACTATTTTTGTGGCAATAGGACACATAGCCGCAATTGGATGTGTTGTTTTAACATCATTTGTAATCTTGTGGCTACCATGGTTGACTTCAATTAATAAAATGGTTCAAGTAGTTCATCGAATTTTTCCATTAGCCCGAGGTGTTTTCGAAGATAAAGTTTCGAATGTTTGGTGTATTCTAAATGTTTTTTTGCCACTAAAGTAAGTAAAATGTTGAAGAAATTTGAGGAAATTATTGAGCTACTTTGATGCGATTCAGGATAATTTACCCCCTCCGTATCCAATCAAAAGACTCCAATATATTTTTGGAATTCAATCAGTTCTTGTTTTTTTGGACATTGATCGATTAATATTAAGAATCTAGAATTCTAGATGAATCTGTAAAGATGTCTTTAGTCCAATTTAGCTCAATAATTTTTAATTATTTATTATTTATACTCATTGGGCCGGAGAAAAATGATTATAAATCAAAAATAAATTTCCAGACATAGATTTTCAAACGAACAAATGGCATTGGTATGCCTGACGTGCACTCTTGCCGCTATGCTACCAACCAGTTTGCATCTTCTAGCAAAACCAAAGAAAAAAATCTTTTTACTAAGTTTAATCAATAGTTCGTTGGCATTTTTCCTGTTTTCATTTCAGGTACTGATTTATTGTTGCAAATTCATAAATCCAAAGAAGAATAAATTTAATTTTTAGGTTCATGAAAAATCAATACTACTGGTAACGTTGCCAATTATTCTATACTTTCCCATTGATCCATTGGCATGCCTATGGTTCCTTCAGATAGCAACATTCAGCATGTTTCCGCTACTCATGCGGGATGGTCTATTTTTGGCATATGTCGCATTAAATATTTTCTATTTATTGATGGTAAAACTTCTAATGGAAATATTAATAGTGACCAATCAAAATCAAGGACATTTTTTGGATATGTTCCATGTCAATCAACTGTTTGCGTTTGAACGGAAACGATCCAAAAGATCGAAAAATATAAAATTTCCACTTAACCAGTTATTTGTCATTTTCTATTATTTGTCATTGTTCGGTATAGTTGTACTTATATTGTGCAATTTATTTATTGAACCACCAGCAGAGTTGCCACATTTATATCCGTTAATTATATCGGCATTTTGTTGTGGACATTTTTTGATTTTCTTTTTGTATTTTAATATTAAAGAATTTTGTTTTGATTAAAATATTTTTGTTATTCTTCTCCCGATTGAGTTACTTTTTCAGGTCGTATAAGGAGCTGGACGTTCAAAAAAGGTCTTAAAATAGTTCTCTGGGTGGGAGAATCTCACTCGAGAATAGAAAAGAGGAGTACATGGAATCAGGAACAGTCATGACAATGGAGCTGGAAAATCTTTTCAATTCTTTAGAGCTATCCAACTGGAAGGGTTCTCTAAGCGGCTATTAGATATTTAATGGTTAGATGGGAGTAAATACTAAAACATTAATGGGAGACGGTAAATTCAGCGGTCACAATTGATAGCCAATATTATTTTCGGTGGTAAATCATCAAACTCGGGATGAATTCTTTTTTGTCTAACACAAATTTTCCTAAATGATTTTTTATTGTACTGAATTAAATTTTTGTTTTTTGTTTGCAGGAAGTAACAGACGAATCTGATGGTTGCGGTGGTAAATTCAATGCAATTATAGTTTCACCTCAATTTGAGGGAAAATCTTTACTGCAACGACATCGGTAATTGTTATTTGCATAAAATAATCTCAAAAATTAATTAGAACTATTAATTTTCTAGTCTTGTAAATGGTGCACTGGCCCTGGAACTCAAGACTATTCATGCATTTTCACAGAAAACATTTACTCCTACGCAATGGTCTGAACAACAATAATTAATTTCCACAATAATTTTAATTTCTAAGAAAAGCAAAAAAATAAAATAAAATGGCGCTTAAATTTACTGTTTCATCGCCTGGCAAGGTTATTTTGCACGGTGAACATTCGGTGGTGTATGGAAAACCGGCCATTGCTGGTGTTGTTGGAATTCGAAATTATTTATCTTTAGAGGTACATCCATAGATCTAAGTATACAATGATTACTTTAAGGTTGATTGTCAGATCCTTAATTTATGAGTATTTTAAGCCATATGTTTGATTATGGTGTTAGTATTGCCATAACAGTATAGGTGGGGTTGCTCTTTTTACCTTCAAGAATTGGTAATCTAAGACCTTTGTTTATCAAGTACTCGGTCACACAGTGGTGGACAACACCAATTCCTAATTACACTTGGTTCCAAAATAGATTTTCTAATTTTGATTTTAATCAATTTTAGGCAAACAACAAAACACACATCGCACTTAAATTCGATTTACTCCAACAGCCACTAGCGCTCAACCTTCAAAATTATAATACATTTCTTAAAATGATTGCAGACGAATATAAAACCGAAAATTTTCTTCAGAACTTAGAGCATGGCAAATTTTTGGAAAAAGTCAGAACATTTATTACCGAAACTGATTCGTTTGAGGAATCCCATGAAAAGACTCTATTAGCCGTTTATTATTTGCTAACCGGAATTCTGATCAGTAATGGATGCTCGGAATTAAAGTATGGATTTACATTAACCATGAATTCGGAAATAAGTATGGGTGCTGGTCTTGGAAGTTCAGCATCATTTGGTGTATGTTTGGCGGCTGCATTTTATTTCTATTCAATGTAAGTGATGAGAGCACTGAGCACATAAATTGAAATTTTAAATTCTAATTTACAGGAACAAAATATCGTCAACAT
The DNA here is from genome assembly GCA_026745375.1 of Platyura marginata. NCBI lineage: Eukaryota > Metazoa > Arthropoda > Insecta > Diptera > Keroplatidae > Platyura > Platyura marginata. The sequence continues at coordinate 138,002 of JANSTT010008889.1, read as the reverse complement.
TTATTCAAAATTACAACAAAAATTTCACAAATATGGAACAAAATCAAGTCAAAACTATCATCTCTGATTGGGCTTTTTGTTCCGAAAAAATTATGCATGGAAATCCATCTGGCCTGGATAATACAATTTGTACATTTGGCAGCGTTGTCAAATTTTATAGAGGCTCCAAACCAACGTCAATCAATCTTCATGATCCACTGCATATTCTTTTGGTTAATACCGGCGTTAGCCGTAGTACGGCTGCTCTGATACAAAGCGTAGCAAATTTAAAAGAAAAACATCCACGATTAATTAATCAAATTTTGGATGCAATGGAAACTATTGTGGATGAAGTTTTAGAGGTACATCATTGTCATAGTCCCATCTTTGTCTAATCAATTTCTTTTTTTCTAGATTTTTGAAAAAACGACTCCTGTCAGCAACGAGAATTTTACAGAACTCAAACAACTGGTATCCATAAATAATAATCTCCTGCGTTCAATAGGAGTATCTCATCCGTCATTGGAGACAATATTTTCGATCAGTGATAAATATGGATTTAGTAGTAAATTAACGGGTGCCGGTGGTGGAGGGTATAATACAAAATGATTTAACGTAAGCATAATTTACATTTTTGTTTTTTTTTTTTTTTGTAGATATGCCACAATACTGCTCCCGTCGAATTACGAACTATTAGAGAATTTTCAAAAATTGTGCATTGAGCTTAAATCGAACAATTTTGAATTGGCTATAACAACAATTGGCGGAACAGGTTTAGAGATAACGGATGAGACTCCTAATTAACATTATTGAAATAGAAAATTATATAGAACAGGTAGGTTGGTTTTTTTTTGAAAATTATTGTTAATTAAATTTTTCACCAGTAAAATTAAGATTTTTTAAAGAGAGTTCTCAAGTATTTGTTTTTACTATCAATTTTTTTACCATAATTAGGTGTTGCTTTTTTTGTCTAAAATTTCGAACTTAAAAAAAATAGGATTGCAAAATGTTTTTTTCTTTCATATTCTAATATTAAATTTAATTATTTAAACCATACTGTAGGACGTTGGAGATCACTGGATATTTTCCACCAAATACATTAAACGTATTCATTTCAGCTGTCATATTTTGGATTGAAGGAAAACCTTTTTGTTACGGGTAACTTGGCCCTCAAGTAGGTTTCCAATCGTATTTTTTTTTTAAATATTTGACCCAAAAACCACGTGACCTAAGAAAAATATCCTTTAACATTTTTGACATTTTGTTTTTTTGTTTAGCGGGCCCGTTTTTTTTTTTGACATCGCCAGACAAAAAGTTTCCTCATACACAAAAGAACTTTTTCTTTCTTGGAGTTACGAAGAAAATAAACCAGTCTAGAAAATAATACATAATACATAATCAGAAAAAAAAATGGATGATTGTTAAATAAATAATAAGAAAGGAGAGAAAAAAAATCGAAAATGGAGTGAAGAAAATCTACTTTGCAAATGGAGACAATTTAAAAATTGTAATGCAATAAGTGTGCGTGGTTGTGTGATATGAAATAGTAATTTAATGGTCTCTTTTTAGCGTCTATTTGAAGAACAAGTTTGATATTGGATTGAAATAGGCAAATGAAATAGGATGAATTGATTGCAAAGTGCAAGTGTGTTTGGTGCTGTGTGGAGCAGTGTTGAGCTGTCGCAGGAATAAGAATTGTGTTTTACTGGCCCGTAGTGGAGTTTACAAACACACGGGGGAACACTCTCCATCTCTCTTTTTTGCTGTGTATGGGTTATACCAAGCGCGCACTACCAATAAATGAGCCAACACACAAATAATTTTGATTTCAATGAGTTGAGTGGGTTTTTCTGCTGCGGTACCTACAACAGTGTGCTGATAACGCTTTTTGGCAAATAAAATCATTTTCTTTTCCTTCAAACAAAGCTGTGTTTATACATTTGTTCAAATAGAATGTTTGTGCTATCCAACAAAAAGAATTGACACAATTTCTAAATTTCTGTGTACATTTTGACAAGTGGATTATTATACAAATATTTGATAAGCAAACCAAGTAATATTAGTAGTGTTTGGTGATAGCGGCGACGCGCAGGTGAATCACAAATACAGGAACCGAACAATCAAATATATATAAATATATATAAAAAAAAAATTAAAAAGAAAATGTGATCCAAATCGGTGCGCCTCTGCTGATAACAAAGGAAATAAACAGAAGAACGTACAGCAAAAGCAGCAGATGTCCAATAAATGGAAGAAAACAAAACGAAAACGTTTTGTAAGCGAGTGTTGCGCGTGTATTTCCACATAAGTTTTAATTAGAAATTGTTTTTAGTGTTTCGTGTCGGATTTACTACCTAATTAAGAAGAAAAAAAGGAACAGCGGTCGATTTTCTATTCTCTCTACAAGTATATATGTAGGTATACCCAACCCAATTTAAAAGGAATAAAAAAAAAAAAAGAAAATGTGATATTTTAACTTAGAGGTGAAACAATACAATTACATCGACGATAATTTTATCGTATATCGTTCGCGCTAGTGAAAACTATCTGATAAAAAGAAACCCGACAAGGAGCGCCTACTCTTGTATGCTGCCGTTGTTGCAACAAAGGAGTTTTATGTTCCGCCGATGCAGATGTCAAAAATACATTGTGCCAGTGTGTGTGCAGCAGCGAATGCCATTTCCAATATATAAACAGCCAGAACGGGACAACCGCGCCGAACCGTCTCGAATAGAGTGAGTGAGTGTATTGGAGCCGTTTTTTCCTTGCTCTTGTTTACTTTTCTCGAATACACGAAATATACATGAATTGTTCCATTAATAAATTTCTCCATGTTGTGAGAAGATTATCGCGTTTCGTTTTGAGAATTAATTAATTTATATATATTTTAATCGTTTTAAACGTGGTCTATCCTTCCTCAATAATTAAATGTGGGGTATTTTATTGATGTCATCTAGAAAAAACGGAAAAGAAAATTTCCAATAAAATGTGTAATGTACCGCCCAAGTTTTATCAAGTGTGTCGGCTATGTTTGACGGTGGTCAGTGATAGTGATATTGTGAAATTGTCCATTTTCGATGCACCACCACCGGCGTCGTTGTCGTCGTCATCATCCTCATCGTCATCGTCATCGTTATCGTCGTCATCTTCAACATCATCATCGTTATCCCTATCCGCCACACCATCGACAACACAATCAAAACCTACAACAAAAACAATAATAACAGCAGCGGCAGCAGCAGCAGCAGCGGCTACAACAACAGCAACAACAACAACACCAACAAATAAAAATGCTCAAATAACCAACAACAATAAGATCAATAATCGAAGTGTGATTATAAATCATACAAAAAGTGACGAAAATATTGTGTGCAATGATACGATAGTGACAAAAAATAATTTTCCGGCTGCATTTGCTGTTGACTGCAATGATAGTAGTAGTGCTGTTTTATTGCCACCGCCAGATGACGACAACGATGAAGATGAGTCACTATTGGATTTACATGAGCGAATTTACACATTTCTTGCGATTGCGGTGAGTCGAATGAGTCAATTAATTCAGTTTTTTTTTTCTTATGTATTATAAAATCAACATTAATTTTCCACTTTCCAAGTTTGCATACTTACTTAGTTACTTATTCGTCTTTAATCATATCAGACATACTCACTTAGTAGAAATTATGAAAACGAAGTTGATTTTATTTTATTATCAGCACATGAAAGAAAGTTTATATGTTAATGTTTTGTTGTTATTTTGTAGTAATGTAGATAATTTACGTTTAGCTATGTCAATCAGCATACCTATTTTACCTTTAATTCTACTTAATTTTCCAATCCAATTTTCTATTTTAGGAACGCTTACCTATGTGGTTATGCTGCACTGCATCTAATAAAGTTTATATGATGATGAACAAACTAAAAAGTTTTAAATTTTAAGAACGTTCTGTACGACCCTTTTTTTAATGTTGAGTGAGGGTACGTTTAATTACGCAACTGTAAGAACATTTGAAGCAAACTCCGTAAAACTACATATTTGGGAGTCATTCTTGAAGGGAAACTACTGATAAAATCACTTTGACCAAAGATATTTTCCACATCCAAAGCCCAACATTGTTTGTACACTTCTGTAATAGAGTGGGATTTATTCACAGTTTAGTCCTTGGAGATTGAATAGAAACTATTGCCAATCACCTGATAGCACATAGTCAAGTCTGAAGCACTTATAACAGTAATCAGACTTGAATCATTAGGAGATTGTCTCTTCAGTTTTAAAACCCACCCTACCCAACCCTATATAAAGTCTGTACATATCTTATTTGTTGACTCTCTTATGGATGTTTTCGCTGTTTTAAATTACACTTCTGCTATGAATTTCTTTAATTATTTGTCCATTCAATAAAATGTGCCAATATTAATATACTTAATTGTTACATAGTGGTTTTTTTTCTTGTCTTATCATTTCATAAGTCATCTTAGTATACATAATCATGTCCACTTATAGTAAATTTGAAAATTCACACAGAGTCAAATTATTAATTTTATCAACCAGCAACTTTCATCTCTTCGTTTTTTTTATTATTTATTTTTCAAAATGCAAAAACAACCATTGCCTCCGTCTGCGCCACTGTTATGCCATAAAGTAATTGTAACTTGAGATTACATTCAATGCTAATAAATTTATCTTTATCTTCATTTAAGCTATTCATTGATCGAATTATAATTAATCAAGCCAATAAACTTTCTAATTCACAAAGATTGCAATCGCACAGCTCAAATTACTCGTTTCTGGACGGGGGGGGGGCATCAGTATCATAGTACGTATGGTTTAAGCGCAAGAGATTCCACTGTTGCAGTAAAAATTACTATAAAAATTAGTTAATAAACAAAATTAATATTAAAATGCGTAAACAAAAAAAAAATGATGATGATTTCAAATTGGCTGTGTGTAGAAATAAAATGATCGTAAAAGTCTTCCATAAAGAGATTGTCGATGTGATTATTTTTGTAATTTTTGCCCATGCATTACAACTCATACTTACAAAATATAAGTAAAACATTACTACACACTACAATCAAACATTTAAAATTACTTGGTGTAAGTACAATACTACATATTTATCTACATACATAAGTAGTTAGTTGATAGTCATATAATAATCGTAACGACTCCATAATATTTCCATAGACCGCCATTATATAGATCCAAACAAAATGTGCGCTATAAATTCACAGTAAGTAATAAAGGTGTGGATAAGTAAAGTTTTTTTTTCTTCATCTTTTCGTGTTTAAAGTCTTAGCATAAGAAATTCATACAGGCCATACTTAATAACTAACAGAGCCAGTTGCCAGTTGAGCCATCTGAAAAACCAAATTACTTATTATTTACTTACGAAATAAAAGCGCGGGGCCGGGGCTATATAAAATGTTATAAATATCTTCTTCAGTTGCGCGAACGGTGGAGAATTAAATCAGAGATAAAAACTGGCTATGTGACTAGCTTATTAGTATCGGCAACAAGGCGGCCAGCCAGCCAGCGCAACATATGCGTTTCGTTACAATAAAAGTTTCATTTGCGGCGGGTATGCTGCGCTTATATATTTGTAATCTCTTGATAAAAATAGGAATTATTCATTGTCAGCGGCGAGAAATTTAAATTAAGGTTATTGTGAAATGTATTTTAAAGTCAATCTTTTATTTCAAATAATTTAATTTGTTGTTATTTTTTTTTTTTTAGAGGACAACAAGAGCAATTGTGTGATTATAGTTAGCCACATTAATATTATTATTAAGTTCTAATGTATTATAGTAGTTTAGTAGCTCCAATGGTACACACTAAATATAAATAAAGAATGGTACTTCCTATACTTAGTTAGAAATACTTTCTTTAACATGGGCAAGGAATCACTTCCAAAGCAAGTTCATTGATTTATTCATGTGTGTGTTAATTTTTTCCAAAGCGAATGTTAAAAATCGCAACACGCAACTGTATAATGAGAGAAGGGACATTTTGGCTTTATTATTGTAGAATAGCATCCGACACTATGTTTTGCTACCTTTAATACATGACGGTTTTGCTACCATTTTCTGACCGTCGTTTATTCAAATAATATATCAAAAAAGTGAATTAGTCGGTTACGCTTCGCATATCACCCACACCTACGAATTATATCAAATATGTTTGTTTAAGTTTGAATACATTTTCCAGTCTGACCATTGCCAATAAATTACCTAAATTTTTAAATATTCCATATTTGCTACATGTGTACCGTTTATATAACATGGAAATGTATAAAAATGTTACAAACTCATTTTTTTTGTCACTAAAGTCCTAATTACTCTGTTAGAGTAAGTAAATTGATTCAAAACAGAAGTTATTCTAAATCTAAGTAAGTATGTATAATTTTTTTTATAATTTCGAATAAGTAATAAAAGTTTGCCGTCATTCTACATCATTCAATTTATAATTACGTCAATTTAATTCGAAAACATGCATTAAATAAAAATTAACTCCAATTTGTACTTATAAAACCAAGTCTAACTGATTAAAAAATTATATCGAGTTATACTACTTAACTAAATATATATCACAATAAATGTATGTATGTTAGATGTTAGCAATACATTTACGTTATGTATTATGATAAAACTAAGGCTTTGAGTTTTCATTCGAATTTTATTTTTATAATTGTGCTCACTTGAGTAGTTTGAAAGTCCACCATAAACATATAATAATGATCAGCTAAACTCTTTTTCTAATTGGTAATTACTGTAATTTCGAAAGTACAAAGAAGCGCTATCAATAATTATATCAAATTTACCATCATCCAGACAGTACAAACATAACATAAATTAAAATTAACCAAAATTGAGAAAAAAGTATTTTTTTTTCCTCTAAAGTCTTTCTCTTTCAATAGAGAACGAATGTTACTTTTAAAGTTATGTCTTATGTGTGTACACCTCTATGTATGCTTACTTATTACGAGAGTATAATGTAATTGTAATTCATGGGTAAAACTCGTTTCATAATGATAAGCATTAAAAGGCGTTCACAATATTTTAATTTTTTTTTTCTTCTTTCCATGAGCTCTGATGGTAATGGTCGTGTTGTTGTTAATTGACCTTTTAACAAATCTAAAACAAAAATTTCTATTTGCAATATATCTCTTACTACATTGTGTGTAGGAATAGGGTGTTTCGAAATGTCATAGAGGGGGTTTTTTTTAAAAGGGGTTGACATATGGGACAAAAATTCCGTTTATAAGATGATGACATCATTTAAACTTATTTTAATTAGGACCAACTGTATTTATATTTAGAGACCTTTTCTAAATCACTATAGTAAAACAATTCCAAGAATTAAGCATGATGATTGACTAATAGACCGAAATGTTACATGTCTAAGAATAGGAGTATAAGTATTCTGAGTGCTATACTGTATGGACTAGCTTAAAAACCCATTAAATCTATAGGTAGGTGTTTTCCCCCTTAACGATCTGTTTTTCATTCCGAAACACCCTGTACAAACCCACAATATAGTAAGTAATATTACTTGGTTTGTTTACTACACGGTAAAAAATACAAGTTTATTGTCTAAGTATGTATAGATATGTATATATATATGTTCATATATTTGGCAACAAACTATGACTCATTTAGCTAAAAAAAAAACAAAATCCATTCAAATCCATTAACTTTTGCATAAACTCGTAAATTAAAAAAAAAAACCAAAAATAGTTAACAAAAAACCTGTTTATCATAATGAAAAATAAAACAACTCGCTGATAACGACGCGAAATATATTGTTTCACTTATTTTGAGTGATATGAGGTTCTCTCAAATAGATATTTACATAAATGGTAAAATTGCAAAAAAAAAATGACGAAAAAAAAGACGAAAAATAAATAAATAAATATTGATAAGACTAGAAACCTGAATCTTTTTTAGTAATGTGCTCGCTTACTTTGCTTAGGAAAGAGATATACTTAAATATCTATGTACAAGCTCCTCTGTGTGTTTAAAAATGTTTGTTGATTGAATGACTTTTTGTGTATTGTGAGTTCAACGTCTTGCTGGCGGATATGTTTCAAAATAACTCGTTGAAGCTTTATAATAGGCCACGGATTGATTTTGAATTCTTTTTATCTAGAGCAATAAAATTCGCGATTTGTACGATAAACCTACACAAAGATGAAATATATACATAAGTCTATTATAAGTATAATATCTTAATATACTCGAATAGTTAGTCTTTTATTCAATTTATTTAATAGACTTTAGGACTATACCACTCATTAAGTATTAGTAAAAATACATAAAAATAGTTATTTAATTAACGACCATCTGATTTGTTGAAGTAGCCGGTGGTCGTTTGAATTGTAAGATGATGCAAGATATTGGGAACCTGAATACGGTAAACGGGTATATACGAGGGTTTGGCATTTAATCTCGATATTAGAGATGATTGATCGCATAAAATACTTGAGTCAAGAAATTAGATAGGTGGCATTTGATGTTCACTAAATCAAAATTAAAAAAATTCCTTATCTATCAGAACAGAACTAGATCATCCAACTGGAAAAATTAAAATGATATCACTCAAACAGTCATCGAAGAAGCTACAGCGAGAGAGAAGAACTGGGTTGATATGAAGGCTTTCGCAACAAAGAGAGTGCGAAGGCGCCTTTTTGTTGATGACTAGGCTCCTTTGTCTCGGAGTGAAGGACCAGGATGATGATGATGTCCTATTTCTATCCGGAAATATACAACTGGAATATGTTCCTAGTAACAATAAACGTAAAATCCAGGATTTCATATCGAAATCAGAGATTCTGTAATAGAGAGGAACAAAGTACTTTTGTGTCTATTGTTTATCTTTTGAATTGTAATGGATCTTACCAAGTATTAGGTGTTTATTATTCCCTTTATTTTACAGCCATGTTATTTATTATTAAGCCTAATGTTTACTCCTCTAGTCTATACCGTTGAAAAGCACTCATTTTTTTATTTATATAGTTTCGAGCATATTTTATGACTGCTTTACTTACAGAAATTCATAGATACTGTATTATGCGTACCGTAGAGTGCCAAATAGTATATCTTCCTAAATAGTGTACCCTGGTAAACTATTTGGATTTGTATATCAAGGTTATTAATTAGCATTTTCCATATACTTAATCTACCATAGTTATTAATTATAATCGGCACTCTACGATACATATACATATGTGTGTGTGTGTCACTAAGTCGCTAAAGTAGCCTAATCAAACAAAATAATAATTAGAACATTCTGTCCTCTTTTCTAATTTTAACTTCCATACGATTTTTTGCCATTTTCAAACCATACCCCATCACAAAAAGGATTTAGAGACAGATTGATGTGAATTAATTTGTCACGTCATTGAAATCCTTAAATTAAAGGTGTGTATACGTAAAAAAAAAAAAATTATTAATGGATAACGGTACTTAATTACGTATGTAGGCTTATGCCTTATGGCGGCAAAATGTTACTTTTCTTGTGGGTAGAAGGTAGAATGGAAATGGGTTTTTTCAATTCCTTTTTTTTTTTAATTTGGCTATTGAGAAAAGTATTTTTACCAATTACTATTTCCCTTTCCTTCTCTTACGACTTCTTTATTATTTACTTGTTAATGAAAGCAAATTATTATAAAAATAGAATGACTTACAATTCACTTACTTATAAAAGACTTTAATTCACCATAAAAATCAATGCGCAAAGCTGTTAAAATTGTTAAATTGTTTATACTTAATCTCATTTAATTTTGAAATAAAATTTTATCATCACACTTTAGTAGCGCATAATTTATTTACTGATGATGTTTATGCAAAAGACATTTTTAATAAGTACTTATGGTATATTATTCGAGCTCCTGGCAGCGGCGGTGATGATGGATGGCATCTACTGAAACACTGTTTCTAATAACAATAATCCCAAATCTCCCAATCGCTTTATAAAATCGATGGGTATTTCATAATAGAGCCGCTTACCTTGACTTCATTTTTGCGGTTCTTAGATTAGATTAGACAATACAAAGTGTATTGCCAAATTTTTGGATACTAAAAACAAATTCCATCTATTAAGCAAATTGTGTTTACCTAAATATAGATTTTAGTTCCTGTATTTGTCTGTTCTCAGATTTTCGGGTTTTTTTTCAGCAATTTATTTAAATCGGGGGTTTTTTTTAATATTTAATTAACTGAAATAATAATATGATTAGAAAAAGGTGTGACAAATTTGATTAAGAAACATTTTCTATGAAGTTGTGTCAAAGTAAATATTGTTCTTTTTTCAATATACAGCACGTGACATATCTAACACAATTTTTTTTCTTTTTAAGTCAGTCATATGAAAATAATATTCTTATATGATTAAAATTTATGCTTTTTTTTACTTTTAATTATAGGAACTATTTATAGCAAGTAAGTAAGTACATAACTAAGTACACATGGTAGGTTTTTTTTAACTACTTAAATGGAATACAAAAATGTTTTTTTTTGCGCGTGTAATAAATATAAAATTACTTAATACTTAAGAAGTCTTAAGTACTTAATTGTAGTTTTTAATTATTGGTATCTGGCTAGATTATTGTTTTTATTTGTACAACTATATCAATTGTTCAACATTGCTCTTGAGCTATTTTCTCCACCTATATGTTTTCTTGTTGTTGTATTAATGCTTTCCCATTTCCTTTTTTTCTTCAAAATGGTATTCACTTAAATTTCATTACCGTCTTATTAACTAGTAGCGGCTGTGCACTTACAAAATTCCATACTTTAGGTACATTCCACTGGTGACTTCTATTCCAGACACGTACAGCTCAACGTGGCTCTCCAGGGCCTTACATCATCTTTCGTCTATACTTCCTATTCTGTTATCTTCATACTGTTGTCGTAATTATTATTTGGAATCCTATTCCATCATTCTACTCTCTTTGTTCACAAAAAGCTCATAAATTGCCAATACATTTCTTACAAAAAAATTATCTTAAAGATGCCGCTATACTATATACATTACTTCATACTTGTATACATATTTAGTATTGAAATTAGAAATCACATCATTACATTTGCTAATCTTCATAAATTTATTGTATCATTTGTATAACTCTCCTTAAATATTTGTAAAGTATAAGTATAATAATAATTAACCTTTTGTTTTAATATGATGAGTGATGGCGACTGATATTATTAAATGTACGCGGGCATTTTTCTAGCATCTCTTAATGTTAGTTTATAGTCAAAAGAATGCGTTTGCGTACAGATAGGGTTGCCAATGTTTGGGAAAAATTAACAAAAAATATGAATAATGAACCGGCAGTAAGTATTAAAAATAAAAAAACGATAAATATTGTTAGAGATTTTGGTTTAAGAAAGTCTATCAACAATTGTTCATATTGGTAACCCTGATCAATGTTATGATGACATTCTTTCAAAACGAGATCAAGTAATAGTTAAAATAGACAAAAGATATTTCTTGGTGATTTAATACAATTAATAAGAAATACATACATATATACATTAAGATACGACGATAACAACATAATTTTTTTTTTATTATACATAAATATACTTAATAAATAAATAAAGTGATTATACAACAGAGTTATTTAGCATATAATAAAGAAACGTTACACAAATTTCGTGTAGTCTCTGATTGATTTCTCTGATAGTAATTCTTGTTTTTGTAGAATTTATTCTTTGTACGTGTACGAAACAACTCAACCATTATTTTTCTTTGTGTATAAATGTTGTGTGGCAATACTTAGTTTTTTTTTTTTTTTTTAAATATTGTGTATGTAATGTACATTGGCTCAACGTACTTATACTTAACTATGTAGGTATAAGTATTATATATCTTATAATACTTTATCGTGTTTTTCGTTTCTTTTTTTTTGTTTTTAAATAGCGCTGGTTTGTTGTAATCAACAAATTAAACTTAATTAAAAAATTGTTTCGGTTTTTTTTTTATAATTTTAGAAAAAAGAGGGAGGGGAGAACTCAACTATAATGAGCCGATAATGAGCTACGTACATATCTATATATAAAATTATATCTTCTCGTTAGAACGTACGATATCGTACAAGAACGTTCAAAGACAGATTATTCATTGATCCAAATTTGTATTTATATTCATATCTCTTGGTTCATAAAAATAGTTAATAATAATAAAACTAAAATTATATGCTCTTATAAATTGTATATATACAACAAGATATATAAATGTATATGTACTTATGTATATATCGAAAATTATGTACATTTTAAACTGGTGAGTTTAATAGTCAGATGGTTGATTTGTCGGCTATTTTTGTAGATAATTTTGTTAAGCTTGCTATTAAGATAAAGTTTTAACAGCACTCAATAAAGAATTAGATTATTGGAATGGTGGAATTAAATTAAATGTCGTATTTTTTTATAATTGATTTACTAGTTCATTTGGATTATTATTTCGTAATGGATAAAAAGAATATTTTTTTTTTGTACTTACTTATTAATAATTATTGTTTAGTATAGAAGATATACATAGACATATTTCTCACTAAACAGGATATTTAAGAACCATTCAATATCTTAAAAATGGATATAGTGTAAATTGTAGAGAAATACCTATTTTTAAAGGATCCCATTTACGTATTGCTTTTCTCAATGTTTCATTTTTTGAAATTCAAAATGTTAATAACATTCTTACGCATTTCCTTCTCTTTTGTTAAAAATAAAAATAAAAACAAAGCTTTCGGAGAAACAACAAAAAATTTTGCCATTATTCAAAGGTTGTGTCATTTTGATTAATTCATTAAATTATTTAAGTACATGGAACTTAATTATCAAAAACGCGAATTAATGGATTTACAAAAATTGATTTTCATTATTTTATCGTTAAGTATTTGCATTTTGTGCATTCAAATTCAAATTTTATTGCATAAACTGTCATTATTTTCTCTTTGGTCTGCACGAATGACATTAATTATGCTATAAAATATATCAATGCCTTTTGTACCTACCAAAATGTGACAAATATATATTTATATATATATAAATGACCATACGCTGCTCATAAATTATTATATTTACAAAATTACAAATGATTATTACCTCGGGTAATATTCTTTGAACAAAACATTTCCACTAAAATAATACTTACAAGTATACTGCATATACCTACAAAATACGTTAATAACATCTTTATATACATTATATATAAATATATAATGTATATAAATATATATATAAGTAAAACCGTGATTATAATTACCACATTCAGTCTAGTTATCAATTTTATTACACGAATTTCGAAATACCATCGTAAGTATACTTACTCAAAAGAAAAACACGTTTCAGTGCTCGAAAGTAATAAATAATTCTTCTAACTTGTCTTCTAACCTATCATCGCAGAGCGCCTGGTAATGTCTAACGTGTGATGGTGATCTCAATCTTACAATTTTTTTTTTTTTTTTATATTTTTTTTCATCATTACCCGAAACTAAACTTATTGTCATTCACCTACACTAATACTCAGACATATACTCAGGCAAACGAACCAATCTTATAACTATAATACTTACTTTACAATTTTATCCGGCTTGTTTTTGCTCGGAACTCTGACGAAATGATAAGATAATATTATAAATACTTAAGTATTGTTGTTTTTTTTTGGGTGTGTGTGTGTATGTGTGTATGTGTTGCCTTTGTACAACACTGATTTACCTTGCCACAGTTGTATTTGAAGATTTAAAAGCATAATAAAGAGCTTGAATTAACATTAAGTATAAGCAAGTATACATAAGTAATACGACGAGTATATAGACAGAGGTATGAAGTTATGACTAATTGCCAGACGGTTAATATAATTTTATATTTCTGTATTATTATTTTTTTCTTTCGGCTACGATAAATTATCATATTTCAAAAAAGCATTAAATCTACTAAATAATAAATTAATATTGGTCCATCAAATTAATTATAGTGTTCGAACAATCAAGAATGTACTGTACTGTAACTTAAATTTAAAATTTCTTTATAACAAAAATTCGTACTACTAAAAGTATAAATTAGAATGAATACTTTCTCAACAATTAAGTCGTTTCAGTGCTTACGTCATTGTAAAAAAAAAAAATTACCCTACATATAATCGTCCGGGTATACACGAACCTTGGTAGAAGAAAATATTAATTATTAATTTTCGTATTTCTATACCGTGCCGCTTCGTTACATTGAAAAAAATCTAAAAACAGATCTTATCACATAGCCCCATCTGAAGTCAGTTATCATTATATGTATATTATAAGAACTTATAAAATGGGTATAAGAAATTACGAACACATTACACAGGTCGTTCGTTGAAGCGCGTATAAATACATACGATTTACATATCATAAACGAATGTATATAATATAATATACTATATAACTAGAAGAAGTACGTAGGATATAATGTACGTATGTACGACGAAGGTATTTATACTCGTAAATATAAGTAAACAAGTATTTCATGTGCAGTCATATCGTAATCTACACATAAAAGACAAATAATATTGACTCTCTAAGTATGAACAGAGAGTACCAACTATACAAGACAAAATATGTACAATAACAGTGGCGTACGTCATAGATTTAAATTTTTAATTAAATTCTCTTTGGCAGACAGTTATTTTTAAATTGAATTTGTTAACATTTTTTTAATTGAATTTTTTTTTTGATAAGATTTTGCCAGTTGTTATACGTCGGTAAAATGTCTCCAATAAAATACTTAGGTAATTCATGGTTTTTTTTTGTTGGTGTGATGAGGAGAATCTTGAATAAAGTGGAGGTAGTCCTCTAATAAGTAAATATGAATCTAACATTCTCAACGAGTTTTTAAAAAAACTGCCACATTTGTTACGTTATTGTTTTAATGGTAGCAGAAGAGACACTTATTTAAAATTCTAAGCCGCTAATAAATAACGAAACCTAAAGATATATCCAGATTTTACGTTTATGTTAAAACTCAACCAAAAGTTATATATTTTTATGACTTAAAAATGCTGAATTTTTATTGCACTTTTGATTAATGTCCTTATTTTTGTATTTTCATGGATGTTAATTCTTTGGGTTCAATTCTTGCCATTTAATAGCTTTGTTTTGAATGATTTTATAGAAATAATTGACTAAAATATGAATGATCTCAACAGACGATTTTTTTTTATTTATGATTTTGCTTTTATTTTAATTATTTAGTTATGATTATTTCATTTTGGTTGTTGTTTATTAAGAAGAACGAAGTGTCTCTAAGCATTAAAAGTTCTTTTTTTTTTTTTCATAAAACCACTAATTTATGAAGAAAGGAAATTCATCTGAAACAAATTTGGTTACTGTCGGAAATCGTGAAATTTTGAATTGAAAAATTCATTAACAATTCATCGAACTATAGCTATTTAGACATTATCTTTGACGGTATCCGTATTTTTGAATATACTTTTTTTTGTTGAAGGAAGTGCATGTCGTCTACTGTTATAACATACATATATGTATATATAATATGTACAAGTACATACATAATGCATACATTCAACAAAAAAAAAATAATAAAAACCAATTTAATAACAATCAAAAAGGGTGAAGAAAACAATTTATATTTCTCAATGTATACAAAATGATTTTTATCGGCAATTTGTCAGTCTGGGTTCTAATTATAGAACTTCTTTCTATACAAACATAATAACCCCCCTTCACCATAGACCACCATCCAGACCCAGAGCTTGCCGTACAGTTAGTACATGGATATAAAATATATATTTTTTTTTGTGTGTTTATATCGACTTTAAGAGTATAATAATACAAACATCCATGGGCATATTTAGATATGCTGGTACTGTTATCTAGTGAATGGTATTGTTTCAATGAGGTTTATATTCAGAACGAACGATAGATTTTGTTGTTTCCAATGTACGGTAGCTCTGAATATCTGACTATAATCAGCGTACTTAATAATTAAGATTAAATAGATTTTACTCTATTTTTGTGTACAAATTGGTATATGTACGAACACCCAGTTTAGAGTTTTATTTTTCATGGATTTCCTCGATGTTTTGTTAGAAAAACCAATGTTCCAAGTTTGATTGTAATCCAAGTTTAATTTTCTGTCTAAGCTAAAAAATTTGACTCTTAACAAATTTACAGTAAATTTAAGTGGACTTTATCACTATTTTATCTCAGAAATCGTGTTTTAAATATAAAACAATTGCTACACATTTAAAAAAAATATTTTGAAATGACTCTATTATCATGATTAGTAGTCGTACTAATTTAATGACTAGGGTTAATTAAAACTAATTACATTATATTATTATTTCACGTCTCGGTAAATAATTCATCCAACCGATAGTATACAGTTGTCAAACAATGTGTATTATAAGGTACACAATTACACATTTACACATATAAAATATTATTAGGCTTTGCGTAATGAAATGCTTCTTTTTTTTTAAATCTAATTTACACAACCAAATCACAGTTCACAAACCACGTAGTCGCAATTCTCTATAGTTGAGAACAAAAAAAAATGATCACATATCAAGATCATTATTATTTTTGTCGAGCTACAAATCCATGATGACCATAAACAAGACCATTACCTGTACCTTATCACATCACCCTGTCAAAATTCAACTTTCTCGCTATGAGATCATACTATTTGGTTGTTGGTTAGCTTTGTGTATTTTATACGTCCCACACATTAATTTGTATATAAAATACTTAATACTTATATGTTACTATACATTTATTCATGACAACAAATAATATATCGATGTTTTTACATATATTCCAGAGATAGCTAAGATTCGCAAAACGGCGACTTGTGCAAAATTATTTGTTACCAAATATGGTGATTGTATAGATTATGCTATCATTTCTGAATATTATTAAGAATGCCATTTAAAACTATTGGCTTAAAGTAAGTATATTTGATTATTTAAATTTTATTGAAACAGAAATTTGTATTTTTTTGTAAACTGGTTACAAAACAATTGCAATTGCAATGTTACCTATATCGTTAAACCTCTGGACTAGATTACTAGAAGCGAAAGGTCCAGTATATGAGAATATCGAGTTATTAACCAATTTCCGCAGATATTTTTTTCTTCACTATTGTTTCGAATTCAATTTTAAAATATCTGTAATTGATCTGAAATAAATATATTTAAATCACTTCTGTAGTTATCAGGTACGGAAGTGTATCATTTTCAAAGATGGAAGAATTTCTATAAGATAATTTTTTTTCGATTCGTACAGTGTATGTTTTGAGTAAAATAAGGGACAGGTATAAAAATAGTATTCAGTGGTGGGTTTCTCTTCTAAGTCAATGAGATTTTTGATATTTTAGATTTTTCCACCTCTTTAAGAGATGATCTGGATTTTGTTAATAAACCTTAAAACTGTTTAATATACTTACTTATTAATTACTTACATATATGTATGGTATTAGGTGCATATTTTAAAAACTTCATAAATTGCAACAACAAAAAGAGTTAGTGATTTTTTTTAAATAAATCTGGATTAGAATAAGAATAGTACTAAATTATTCGTCCAAAGCTTACTTAATTACTTTGTATAAAATTTGTTATAAATAATCTCCGATATACTCGTATATACTTACGCCACTATATATACTTACTTATTGCCTGCATTATAAGTGTACTTTTATCATGATTATCGCGGTTCGGTTTTGTGCTCTATTTTATAAATAGATATTTCTAAAAATTTTGTAAAAGTTTTGGTTAGCAGATATTATGTACTTTCTTAAGTTTAATATGAAAATTAACGTGTTGATAAATTAGAACTAAAACCACACTTCCATGATCGGTGACAAGATATATATGTACATATGTAGACTAACTGGAATTATGTTTTTAAGATGTATAATAATTAAAATTGATTTAGATATTTTTATATTTCTAAAATATGTCTAGAACGAACAATATAAATACTAAGTACTTACCTAACGAAAATAATTACATACTTACTAACTAATTTTAGCTCTTGTAATTATCTACGTCAAATAAAAATTCTTTTGATATTCTCAAGCTCGTTATAAGTATATATTAGGCATTTAGAATGTAGGTGTTATCCTGTTTGTAGTAATTATTCCCTTATATAAAATCAGTGTAAAAAAAAAGCATTTATGTCAAAACCATTCATATTTTGTAGAGTTTCTCTTTGGCTTTTTATTTTTATCGCCACAATTCTTGGAAAAATAAAACGAAATCAAGAGAAAAATCCTAAAATCTGTTATTTTGAAAATATGTCTCAGTGGGAAATGGCTACTAATTTGCGATAATACTACCATGAATCTAAATCGGTCTATTTCATGTAAAAAGGCATCAAGAAAAAAATTATTCTGGCGCTTTATTGTATGGACTCCTATATTGGCCAAAACTATTGTTCGGTATAAATATTGTAATTTTTCTCAGTCAGCAATACATTTGCATATAAATTCCTGTTTTTCATGATGTGTTTTGTAATACATAGTTATGTACGTACATACATATATTCCGACAAAAATGTTTCTTCTTAACAACAACAACAAAACTCCCTGTTTTAGGGAACATTTTTAAATGTTGTTCACGATCATGTCGTAAATTTTTTTTTAAATTTCTTATTAGTTGTTGAATGTTAAGAGGCAAGGAAGAAATAGTACTTACTAGATTTTATTTGTATCTAGTATTTTTCTAATATGTAACTATGGAGTAATAATTTTTTTATTAGTTTTCTAAAAATTTGATGGAGAATTTTAATAAATTACATTAACGAAATGAAACATGATGGCACGTGACATACATTTGATTTATGTGTCCCAAAAGTTGAAAGAAATGCTGAAAAAAATTTTTACGAAAAAGAAACCATACATACAATAAAGAAAAAGCAATACTTAAGTACTTACCGGCTTTCAGTAATTAGAAATAACTGCACAGATTATTACCATGTCTGAAGGTAGTGTCATGTTAAAATAGAAAAACAAAGAAATAAGTACTAGAATTTAGGTTTGTTAACGAATAGTAGTAGCTTTTTTTGGTTTAAAAAATAATTATTATTTTATCTTTGTCTAATGAAAATATTATTTACCATCCCTGATTTAACAATACATATTCTAATATATCATCAATATGACAGTTGCACAACTCACCATTTTCCATTTTATTTTTAAGACGCAACAGCGTGTATCCACGCAATTCTCTATTATAATTGCAAACATTTTGAAATCACCTCTTTCCCATTCATTACAGACAAATGCTCGCGATATCAATAACCTTTTTCAACCAAAAAAAAAAAATCTCTACAATTCAGCCCACCTTTCATATTTCGCCTCTTCCATCATGACTATATTAATAAAATCAAACATTAAACTGATATTGCTAACACACCAGAAAAAAAATCTATTATTAATCAAATAATAAAATTTAATCAGACAAAAAAGATTATTTATTGTATTACTCATTTTTGTTTTGCTCTTGTAACTAAATACAAACCGCACAGTGCCGTACAATGTAGCAAGTAATGGAAAAAAAAATAAATAAATTAGGCAACACTCGCACACCAAAAAAAAAAATCAAAAAACCGATTAATAATAAGTACAAGAGATTTCTCTTCAAATCAACTCTCATTTTTTGATAAGTTCAATAGCACTCGGCTATAACCAATTTCCGGATCAAATTTGCCCATTACTGAACACATTAAGTTTCGAGTAACCCATCCATCTTTAACAAACTAGCGCTATCTTACCGATTGATCTTAAACTATCTCCTCCTAAACATTAACTATGAATAATTATCCGCGCAAAATTGTAATCTACAATATTTTAAAAGATAAAAATAATGATATCCATCTTTTATTTATATCAAGATCATCCGACATGTGGTGTGCAATAAAAAAAAATTTCTCTTTTTTGTTGTTGTTGTTACCAAACACTTCTTTTTTTAAATTTAAATTGAGATAAAAGAAAAATAATTATTTCAAAAACAAAAACCAGAAATTTTTTTCTTATTTAAATCCCAAAAAGCAATTGTTCATCCATACTCGTAACTTTTCGTATACATAAATTATATATTAGTGAAATATTGGTACCAATCATAATATATGATTGTTATTGATCATTATTATAAATAATTGCTGACGCTGTGTGTGCTTTTTTTAAGCTAGGGTTGCCAATCGTTACAGTCTTTTTAACGATCAAAAATGGGTTCCATGGTTTTCATTAAGTTTTGTTACTGATTTTCCATTTTGACCTAAGTAAGTATAATGGAATGAATGAAACTCTTTTACTAAACAAGGAAAGAGATTGAGTACTTATACATACATATGTACTTTATTCCATTGCGTCACCATATCATTGCTTATTTGTGAACCCGGAAAAGACCCCAAATAAACTCTTTAATTTGAAACGTGATTTTTCAGAAAATATTTATCGCGACAGATATTGAACCTGCAGTCTAAATCGACACAGTCGAGTGATTTTTCATTGAACCAAGAATATTGTCTTAAAAAAAACTACAGGATAAGTAATTGTTTTTCATAGAAATAATTTAGTTTTTTTGTCTATTGTTGTGATTGAATATGATGTCTTGAGAAAGATAAGTAAATAGATAGATCAAAAATTAGAAATTATTTCTTGCAAAAATATTGAGAACAAGAACGGGCTGTTAAATTCTGGATAAAAAAATGTACATACTTAAGTACATCTAACCGGAGAGGTTAATCACACTTTAAAAAGTTATCCCAAAGAGTTACAGCGGAGTTGCTTGATCCATTGAGTTACTTAAGTGATTCCCCCCACGATCTTATCTCTTATCTTCCTTCAGATTTAATAGTGGACATTAATGTTAAAAAATCAAATTTAAACGCCTTAAGAAATACTTTCGTTGTTTTCTTCAGCAATTTAAATCAAATTCTCCAATTTTTGTTTGTAATCCTCATTAAAATATTTAAATTCATTCATGTTTGGAAACCCTACCTACCACCTCACCAATTTCATTTAACAATATGCTCATTATTAATTCGTAATTAAATTTCATTTTGTTGAAGTTGAGAAATATTTTGATTAAAAATTATCTATCTCACTATGTAAGATGTGAGTATAATATATTTGAATATGAATCATTGTCTTAATACTTAGGTGACGTTTGATGATGAAATTGAGATCGAATTTTGTAACCATTCACTCCTCTGGTACTTACTTATTATGGGATTTGAAATATACTACATGTATGTAGGTATATACTTATGTACTTACTTACATTAGAATTATTATTACAATAAATAAGATAGTATTGTGTTGAAAAGACTCATTGCACACTAATACAATGGCAAAACAAACAGTTCAATATGTGAAGATTAGAAATAATAATAAATGAATGAATAATATTGGCAAATTTGAATTGTATTATAAATATCAGAGGTGCAAAACCCGTTTTTGTTATACCTTACGATCGTACATCATAATATTTATTATTAGGTAGGTGTGGTATGTATAAAAAAAGTAGAAACATTTATTTGATCATGATAATATAATGACAACAATAAAAACGGTTTTTATCATTTTGAATGGAAACACTAAAATGGTAAAATGGTTTTTATAGAGGGAGATATAATAATGTGAACATGAAAACTATTTGAGTTAAGGTAAATGAACCAATTTAATTGTTTTTTTTTATACCGATAATCAGAATTCTTAGTCAATACTGTCCTATTCAGGACAATTGTGCCCAATTTGATAATCGCTTAGAACATAGATCAGTCGACGTATTGGATCTAAATTATGGTGACAGTGATAGAATCGAATCTATGCCCTCTACGGAAATTGTAATTGAATGAAAGACTCAACCTTTAATCTTACATTAACCGATGTAAATCAATTGATATCGAAACATTCTCTCACATACAAGACAATTCATATATTATTAGCCGAAATATTCTTTAAATGATCGTAGTGTAGACTCTTTATTTTATAGTCACGCTTAGTAATGTCAGTGTGAATCAGCTAATATCCTATTCTATTCTTTTTCATGTTAATTTAAACTTTTTTCACTTTAGTTATTTTAAATTTTTTTTTTCTATTTTCTCAATTTAAAATTTTTTAAACCAAAGTAGAAAGTACTTATAGGATATAACAATATTTAGAATATAAACCAACTGAACGATAAAACAATCATATTTTAAATACTCTTTAACAGTCATCAACCAACGCAAATAATCAAGAAGAAAAAAACACAAAAACAAAAACTCGAACTATCAATTGCAGATATCTTTATCAGATATGTGCGCCCATTATTGCGCAAAATTTCGAAACATCCGCATGAACTTAATTTGTGTAATAATTTAACCTACGTGATTAGCAAAAAAAAAAATTTAAATGAAAAAATTACAAAGAACAAAAATATCTTACACAACAACGTGCCATTATTTATAATGAAAACAAAGGCGAAAATTGAATATTTATAAATCAAAATTAAAAATCAGCATCATCATGGCAAATGTTAGAAATGTTTTTTGAGTACTTCATGTTTGATATGAGTGCAAAACTATCATTTTTAATAATGTTATTAAAAAAAAACTGTACAAGTATACGTACTTTGTACTTAAGAAATTATATTTATTGTCTACATATATAAGATTTAAATCATTTCTTTTTTTTTTACAGGTATCGCCCAGTGATGGTTTACCTGCAGTTGTGTGTAAAAAATGCAGGGCTCAGCTGGATACATGTCAACGATTTCGAGAAGAGGCACAGAAGACACAAAGAAAACTTCAAAGTTTTTTGCAGTTTGCTAATAAGTTGACGGGAAGTCCGCAGGTATGTTTTGTGTTCAATATTTTATTTGATGCTTATTGGTTGTGCAAGAATTATGAAAGATTGAGATGAACTTATTATTGCCTACTTAAATATATACTTATGTATTATTAATTTTTTTCTTTTTAAAGATTATTTATCGATTATTGATGATAATTATACTAATTTTTTTAATTAACTATTAAAAGTCGACTATGTACTCTCTCAGAAAAAATATATTGGAACGAGGTCAATGAGTCAATTTTTTACCACGTACAATTTTTCTTATGATTCAAAATTCAATGATTATTATTGGTGCTCCTTACTCAACTAAAATGATATGTAATAATAAAACGAATTCTTCTATCTGATCAATGTTCAATATAGGTTGAAAACAGGCAATTTTTAAATATTTTCATTGATTGTTTTTATATTTTATTTCGTCAATATTCATTTTTCCTTTTCCATTCTTGCTTTATTCTAACTTTAGTTTTTATTTCTTTTTTTTTTGGTTCTCTCTTTTTATATTAATTACTGTGTTACGACTGTGTTAAAAATAATTTATACTTAAATTACTTTAAGTATAAGATAACATGTATATTTACAGTTCATTATAATGAGCTTCTTATATAACTAAATTTATTTAAGTAAAATGGCTGATACTTAATCTCAAAAATTACAACTAAAATATGCAAATTATTCGTTTGGATTGCATGCAAATATAAAATGATACGTTTCTAGTGATAAAGATCTTCTTTTTTTTAGTTATACTTATACTTAAAGCAGCAAAAGAAAATGAGTATACAACAAATACAAAATTTCATCATTAAATAAAAATTTGAAATTGGCGCACCTTCATAGATTTTCTATTCAATACGAAGACAAAATTTTTTTTTTAATTAATTTTTGATATTGGTTGGGATATTGGCTTCTGTCACAAATAATCTTCACTTTTTATTGAATTGAATTTCAATAATATTCAATTTACACTTACGTTTGAATAGTGTAATTATGTAAATTTATGTTTATTAAAATCAAAATTAGGGTGCACCAAATAGAGGTAATATTGATTCGACTGGTCATAAAATTAAATTGATTCAAGTCAAAGAAATTAATTTTTTTTAAAGACGTTTGTACTTCCTACTTTCATGCTTATTGCATTGTGCGGATAGTTAATAATTGGTACAAAGCATTGTGTCTACACTAGGCTACAGGTGTAGCCATTTATACTTTGTTTTGATAAAATGTTATTGTTAATGTACAAATATCTATGTGAAACTCCATCAGATCATCTTCAAATATCTTAAATTAAATTGGTTTTTCTGTAAATCCTAGCTAGGATACCAAATATATAAAATAGATGATTGAAAGACTATAGTTCGAAGTGCCTACCGACATTTTTACTTCCCATTCTCAACTTAATATAGTATGACAACTTTATTATTAATAGTTTATCATCACATCAGTAAAAGATTTTTTTAAAATTTGGAGATTTGTTCTGTGTCTACTTATTATGTATTTTCCAAACTGAAACTTCTTTTTTGTTGAAAATGAAGAAAATAAAGAAATTATAAAATTTATTAGCAATGATTAATAAACGTCTATCTATCTACCTATGATATCCATCATTCTATAGCAACAATTTTGATCGCATAAAGTAAATGGCTTGAAGTTTGGCGTCCTCGTCTGTCTCAGAATGGAAAATTTTTCCCATGACATTTTGTATGTTTTACAAAGTATAACTGTGTATTATAGAAATCATAACACACGTACATACATATATACATACTATAATAATTTATTAAACTAACAATATGAACTTAATGTGGAACAAATTACAAAATATAAGATACCAAATCAACGCTTTATAAGAGCACTTTATAATTTGGTATTTGTAATAATATAAAAATCAAAGTAAAAGTGAGATTCCACATATTATACAGCTGCTCACAAAAATTATATATTTAGGTATGTATTATATACACGAAATGAAACCCAATTATACGTAAATTAAGAAACCAAATTTTATAATTTTCTATTTAATCCACTTTAAAAACATTTAATAAATCTTGTTAAATTAAATTGCAATTTAATGTGTTTTTTTTCTGTATGTGTATCTCTCTCTATCTCTCTTTCTCTTCTCCATCAAAACACGCAATTTTAACCAATTTGTTTTTATTAGAAGTTGTAAGAAGGAAAAAAAAAAATTAAAAATTTTACTTTCAAATTTGCTTCGATTATAGAGCTTATAAAGCATAAATGATGAATTATCGAATTTATCTATCATACAATAAACATCAGCTCAACCATTAAATTTGTATTATAACGAACATACATACATAAATACATACATATAGGTATAAGTATAAAGTTAAATTCAATTTGAATACATTTATACATATATAGACATATAAAAATAATACATGTAAATGATTGGTATCCAATCTTTGTGTACGAGTACGATAACGATTACGAACCGCCTTTATCCAAATCAAAGTTTCTTGACCAAGATCAAGGTTATTTTCAACCAGCAACAAATGATTTTGAAGTAATCAATCAACACTTTAAAAAACCACTCGTTTGTTTAACTTGAGGCCCGACAGAATGTTGTGGGTTTTTTCTTTTTTGTTAATATAATATGTGGCACCGCAATAATAAAACAAAAAAAAAAAATTTGTTTTTTAATCGACCATTTTTATTCAGTATAAGTAACAGAATTTATCAGATTTGTGTATTAACTTTGAATATGTATATTTTGTTTCATTAATCAAGTACTTCATACTTACTTAAAATCATTTTTAGAAAATAGAAAAATTTTTATTTTAAAAACTGTAAGTAGTAAGTAGTAGGTACCAAGTGATCGAAAATAATTTTGTATCAATTCTACGAGGACCACATTTACCGGTTATGCATGCTGTCGATTACACCAAAAAATCGTATTTTCACAAACTTCGATCGATTCCAGTTCGGTTATGCAAACCTTACTATCGGTGTAGTTGGTTCCGTCCTCTCTTTCTCTCTCTCTGTCAATAGCCTTCTAACAGAACCGACTTACCACCAACAACTGCTAGTTCCATACTTGGATTCTGTTCATATCTCTAGTCATAGAGCGCCTACATACTATCTATCCATATTGCCTCCAAAGAATGCTTACTTTCGGGTGACTTCATGTTCCCCATAAATTTAATATTTTCGAAAAATATAAAATTTCCATATTTTTATTAGATCAAAACGTCTTAAAAAGTTGCTAAGCTAAGTATTTCGAATTTAATTTTTTCATTCAAAAGCAATCCTGTTTATTTATTGATTTATTTATGATAAACTTATACTTGTTGGGTTGAATATAAAATGATTCATAGATATCTCCACATTACACATAGAAAAATCTATGCAAACTTTTAGCTGGGCCCGCAAAGAATTAATTACTGTGAATGATTCATCAACGAAATTAATCTATCTACATATAACTTAGCTAATACGATGTTGTGCATTAGATTAAATCAAATAGGTTTTTATTTCGAAGCTTTTAATTTATTTTCTCAATTATTGACTAATTATTTTGTAATGAAAAAACTACTTCTTAGTGTTGTTAAAAATGTTTATGTAAATACATCCTTAATAAATATGTTGTGAAAAAGGTAGGTGTCAGAGGCGTTTATAAACAAAACGATACTTAATAAACAAAATTAAATCATCAAAGCTAATTAGAAAAGATTCTCAGTTAGTTGTTGGTGGCAGCTGACAGGACTTGTAGTTAGTATGAGTAGAGAGTGGGCGCCCTAGAGTACCCGAAAATCCTTCGGCCTCAGTAGATGGGCCCATTAGACATCCCTCGCGTTTTGACATGCCCTACCATGGTCTACCATTTCAGAATATCAATGAATCTTATGATGGTTGACCAAGGTGCTTAATAGATTTCTAACAAGTTTGTCAAATGGCTTCCAAGTGTCTTTTGTCTTTTTTCCCGATACGGCTCCACAGTCACTTAGTAAATGCTCAGCCGTTTCTGACAATTTCTCGCTAGTTAGTTTCACCACCACACGCAACCTTTATAAGTGTGATTTGAACTGACCGTTTTCTGTAAGGAAAGGTAAAGAAAGTGAATATTTCCATGCAAATTGATCCGGTCCTCTGATGAGTCCCTTAGCTTGTCTCTATTCTGATATGTCTTATCTATTGTATATTTTCGTTCTTAAAGAATTGATTTCTCTAGTTTTTGACAATAATAAAAATATTTAAGAAGTTTTTGATTTTTAAACATTGTGATTTGTATTAGTAAATATACCAATTGCCGGAATAAGCACTGAAATGACATATATCCTAAGAGTAATTATAGTAATTTCAGCCTTCGTGTGTAGAGTCTTCACCTATAGTTTTTTTTCTGAAAGACATGTTTTTCAATTTATAAACTCTGAATTTTGGTAAAGTTAAATTCGTAATTATTTACGTAAATTTTCTCACCAAAATGATTGCAAAAGCCAGTTTTTATGCCATCGATTCCACCACCACGGGTATGATTAAATAGCAACAAAAATATATTGCTTATTTGTCATTTTTTACTACTAGTCTGCTGATTCGGTCCTGCTATCATAATGACTTATTGTCCCATACTTATTATCAAAAATATGAAATTATCTTATATCACGTAAACAAATTAATATCACTGAAAAACAGTTCGAAAAAAAAAACATTTTTATTTCTGAATATTTTATCATCGTGCTATTATAAAAATATGATGTCTATAACAATTTAGTTTGTTTTTTTCCCATCTCTAAAAAAGATATTGTTAAGAAATGATGACTAAACTATTTTGTCATTCCAAGAATAAGATTTGTTATCGAAATATGATTGTGAGAAACTGTTCACATGATGATGATTTTAATTTATAGATGACACAGCTGTGAATATTATTAAAATTAATTATAAGTAAATGATTTAATTTAAAAATCTGTTTTTTTTTTTATTTCGTTAATTAATTTTGTTGTTATTGCAGGACGTACTTGTTCAAACAACAGCCAGCCTAAATGAACTGCTATCGCCATCATGTCGCAAAGCCTCTGAACATACGGCCGCCGCCGCCCTTACCGAACTTCGAAATAACAGTAACAATATATATCCACCATCTTCATTAGTTACCTCAATACTCAGTAAAAATCATATAAACCATTTGGAAGCTAATTCAGTATCTGTGATCCCAATTGACACAAAAGCGTCCCTATCAATTGTAAACAATGTACATAATATGAATTTACCGAAATCAACGATAACAACATCCGTAGTAACGGTGACAGGTCAACCACCACCATCACAAAAACCAACGCCACCGGTTATTCAAATGAAAAGTTTGACACAGCTGCAACAGCATCTTGAAACAGCCGCTGTTCTTATGGATATTAGCAAAAAAGTGATAATATCGCCACCAAGTTCCAATCCACAATCACCAAGTCTATTAGATCAACCACAACCACAAAGTATTACTTCGACTGTGATAAATTTAAAGCGTTCGAGAAGCAATGAAGAAATGGATTTGTCAATAAAACGTAGCAAATCAACGGAACAATTGTCGCCACCTTTACATAATGATTTTCGCAAATCATTTCCGGCAACTGATTTGACAGTAATTAAGCGTCGGGAACTGGACGATACTATTGAGGAATTGAGCCAGCAAAGCGATAGTAATGATAGTTCGGATCCGGGACGTTTACAAATGGATATAAGTTCACAGGAGGCTTTAGATGCAGATGATTCAAAGTCAAAATATACTTTTAGCAATAAACAATTAATTGATTCTGGTCGAGAGACACCGGACAGCATGAAATCGGATGATCATGGTACAGATCCGGCTACAACTCAATTATGGCAAGCATTAGCCCGAACAACAGGTACTTAACTCAGACTTGGTGTTTATTTTCGATTTTTATTAATAATTTTTCATTTATTTTCCACAGTTAATGGTGGTGGTAATGAAGCTACACAGCTATTAAGACAAATGATCAATTGTAGATCACTTGGCTTACCTATTCCATCATCGTTGAGTATTACAAGTACTCATACAACGGATCAACCAATGTCACTTATAAAGGTATTTAATTTAATTTTTTTAGATCTAACACCCAAAAATATTAGATATCATTTCCTGATATCTTGCAATAGTCGTTCGAGGTC
The DNA here is from genome assembly GCA_026745375.1 of Platyura marginata. NCBI lineage: Eukaryota > Metazoa > Arthropoda > Insecta > Diptera > Keroplatidae > Platyura > Platyura marginata. The sequence goes on along the minus strand of JANSTT010008889.1, from coordinate 109,043 downwards.
CATAGACTAACAGATAATTGTTGGTTCAATGGAATAATTTATAATGTAGGCGTCATTATTAGTTTTTTTGCTTCAATCCGATTTATTCCACCGTTATTCCGCTGCGTCAGTCTAGATATTCATTCAAGTAATTCAACGTCTTTTCAAGTTATTCTTTTACGCAAGTCATTTATTTAAGCATGTTTTATACAATTAGTCCAGCTTGATCATCTTTTCAGTTCCAATTAGGCCAAGTCCTTAAGAATCTAAACTCAAAATCAATTTAAATATGGTTCAAATTTGAATGTTATCTTATTTCAGAGTGAATCGAATTCTCAAGATCGTCTTAAAACATCGGGTCGAAGAAAGCAGCCCTGTCCAAGTAAAGCTCCATCCGATAATGTGGATGGAAATTTTGAGCCAAATGATGTTGCAAATAGTAACAATCAAAATTGGACAAACAATTCCGAAGAGGGGTCAAAGGTACTGTACCCCTGTACCTACATACATATATTTAATTTATTTTAATGAATAATATTTTTATAGATTGCTGGTACCCAGCAAGGTAAAAATTCAAGTAATCAACAACAGAAAGATATGTCGTGCACAAATTGTGGCACATTAACCACAACGATATGGAGACGAAATTTACGTGGTGAAATGGTATGCAATGCATGTGGCCTTTATTTTAAATTGCATGGTGTCAATAGACCTCATTCAATGCGAAGGGATACAATTCATACACGGCGAAGACGACCAAAGGGCGATAAATCTGATCGACGAAGTAAATCTTATTGTGTGTTGGTTTAGATCTTTTGAATAATAATTTGTTATATTAGGATCGAAAGGTCACGATAATGCAACCGAACAAGATGGGGCTGATCTAAAGGATCAAACCGATTTGCAAGCGATTCAAAATCATAATCTTTTAATTGCCTTAGGTGGAGTGACTCGTGGAGCTGCCTCACATTTTCCTATGTCTGTAAGTATATTTTCTCTTTTTTCCTTTTCTTTTGTGACCATCAATATTATAATAAATCGATTTACAATTACAGCATTATACTCATTTCTTACGTGCCTCACAAAATTTTGCTGATGGAACTGTGGAAGAAGTTCAACTTCCATCTGGTGAAACATTAACTACGGGCGATGACAGTAATCATGAAAATGATATTGACTCCTCTAACATACCTCTTAATTTAGTTGCAACACAATTCTCAACAGAATGAATTCTCTTCTTTTAAGAAAATTATTCTACTTATATTATATTTAAAAAAAAAAAAGAATATTTAGAAATTTAATTCAACTTTTCTCTGAATAATACTCACCTACTTCATTTTTTTTTTTTTATTCTCTTTAAAGTTTTTTTTTTTGCTTAATTTATGAAAAAAAAATTTATAGCTTTTTGTTTAATACTTGCAGTGTAGAATTTGAAATGTTTTTATGCTCATTTTTTTGTGCTAAAGATTTTGCACATTAAATTATTACAAAAAATTTAATTTTTATTAAGAAGATCATCAATTAATCCAACTGCTGCAACTAAGATTGACATTTTAATTAAATCGAATAATAATCCTCACCTACAACCGATCGTCGGTTTGTCCCTATTAGGTGTTAGTAAATCCCCAGAGGAACTTTTCCCTCATCAACATTATTTATTTTTTTTTGGCTCCTTACGCTCTTTTTTTAGTCTTTGTATGATATTTCCGTTGCCAATAACTTCAGTTTAATTGGAATCAAAATATCTTTCGCATCGATTATTTCGAATTCAAAATTCATAATGTTGTTAGTGGCTTTTTTGTTCGATTTTGCTCTTTTTACTCTGTTGATTTGTTGCACGTTTTTTTTAAATTGTAATTTTGAGTGTCACCAATTTACTATAAAATCTTCTTTTCATATATTTTTGTTTTTTGTTTTTAATTACCCCACAAGAAATGAAACTAACATTAAATCAAAAAGCTATAAAAAAAAAAATTATTCACAATCGCTTCTACAAAAAAATATAAATAAAGTCGACATTTTCAAAAAAAAAAAAAATTTTTTTATAGATCTTGCCTCAAGCATAAAATTGTGATAGAACATGTGTTTGTCTTTATATATGTAGATGTAGATGATAATCTTAATGTATTGTATTTTTCTATATTTTTTGTTTTTTTTTTTAAATTTTGTCTGCCTTTGTGTTTCCGTTTCATTCTCTGTGTATTATCTAAAAATCTTACTATGTAAAGAGACATTTTTATCTTTAAAAAAAAACTTATTAATAGTATCGTAACTATGACTTAAAAGAACCTCTCTTGTTTTTGTATTACTACTTTAAAAAAAAAAAAAAATTAAAAATCTCATTTATTATTATAAATATTTTCACAAAAAGAAAAAAAAAAGAAAATCAAAAAAATTATTTAAAAGAAAATACTCAATTCGAGGTAGTATTTATTGTATGTATAAATAATGCATATTAAATAAATAATAAGAAGATTATTATTAAATAAAAAATAAAAAAAAATAATTAAAATATATAAAAAAAAATATATATTTTTACACAATTAGGCTTAAGATGTTAAAAACTCTTCAAAATTTAAAGAAACGAACAAATTCAAATTTAATTTATGTACATAATATTTTTACTCTGTATTTAAAAATGTATTATAAATTTTATATATAAAGCAGTTTAAGTGAGAGGATAAGAGCTAACAAAAAAAAAAACTGATTTAATAATTTTCGATTAATTCATCTCACACACCTACTGCTCAAACTCATTATTTGTTAAGTGTTTAAAAAATATTAAGATCTTTGTTCGCTCTGTAGACTATATATGCATTATTATTAAATTTTTTGCTCTCTAGATTGAAATAAAATGAAAAATGTGACGGGAAAAAAAATCTCAAAAATGACGAACAAAAAACATCCGCTAAGTATTAATTTATGTCAATTTTCTGTATTTTTTTTTTTTTTAAATTATTAATTAATTATTGTTTAATCTTAGAAGACACTATAAATACATTGGGAACATTTTGGAATTTTGGTTCAAAATCATTCAATTTTCTTTAATATTTTTGGTGCGAAAACATTTTTTTGAGAAAAAAATAATCCTACAATTTTTTTAATATGAAACATTAGTTTTTCAATGTTTTTATAGTACCCCATAAAAAAAATACCTTAAACTTGAGAAAGCGGTTACTTTTTCCCAAAAAAGGAGTGTCTACTTTGAAAGTTGTAGCTTAAGCCACATTAATACCTAAACACATTTACGAATCAATCGTTTGTATAGTCGCTAAATCTATTTGGATCCGTTCTGGCTTGCCATCCGACCATGTAGCATCAATCTCAAACTTGTTCAACATTTTATCGTTCAGATCTAGGTAGCGATGTTACCAGTTCTTAACAATCGATGTAGATGATTCCGGTAAATGTTTAATGAACACAAAAAAAACATTTTCTGGGTAGTGTGTCTGTTATTTTAACCAACAATAAGTTCTTGGTGGTAATAGTAAGTGGTTGAACCAAAATACCCCAAAATAATTCCTAAAGTTATTGTTTTTCTTCAAATACCAACACACATTTACAAATAGCCGTACTTACTAATTTTTTTTTTTTTTTTAATACTAACCTATTATTTAATTTTTACGTATTTTTTTTTATTTAATTAAAAATGAAAAAAAAAAAAAAAATAATAATACTCAGTTTCTTACCAATATACGTTTTATTTTTACATAAAAAAATGGCGCAAATTTTTGTGTAAGAGAATAGAATCAGAACAATTATGTATACCAATTTGTTTACCAGTTTGATAATAGCTTTAGTCAATAAGTTTAGTTGCGTTTAGATCTGTAAGATTGTTCATTTAATTTAATTTAAACAAACTCATTTTTATTAAATTAAAATCACTTAACTATTATTATTACCTATTAATTATTATTATTATTATTATTATTATTATTATTATTATTCTCTGTTTTTTACATACTTATTGTTCGTAATTGTCAATATTTAGATCTTATTCGTTCAGATTGTTTTATGTTTGTTATTTTAATTTGCCTACTTCACTACTTCGAAACTATTATTAGATTAGGCTGGGTGGTCGATTGATTGAAAAATATGTCGATATATGAAGTACTTGAGAATTGTCGAATTCAAAATCTCTCTTGTAATAAATGGGTAAAATATGAAATATCATATGAACAAGTTGTTTGGGGGGGAGAGGGAAAACTGTAAAATTTAGCCTTTTAAAATCCTTTAATCAGCTGGCGCTAGGGTTTGATTGGTTTTTTTTATTTTTTTGAAAATACTTATGTCATTTTACCCATTTTCTAGTCTGATCACTATGTATACAACTTTTGTGTACCCAGACATTTTTAACCGGTAAAGTATTCATGCTTCTGACGGGTCGTATGATACATTCAGTTCGGCAATTTTTTCCAATGTGTATTTCGAACTATCAACAAGAAATTTCACTGAGAGGCGATTAGTACGATCAAAATGTCGTGTATTATAGTTTTGTTATTAAAAACATTTCTTAATTGAGCATTCACAAAATGGCAATATTTAAGCCAAGATGAAAGTTGGTATACGTCGAAAAGTAATCGATACTTGTACTTGAGTATATCGCTGTCATATTTACATCTGGACTTTCGCAACAGTTCAATTTTACACGAAAATATTTTACTAACTGTTTTCATGATACCAACATTTTCGTGTGAAATTGAACTCGTACAAAAGTCATGATAAGGGGCCCTGAATAAAAATCACCTTAAATCGCTTGTGATGGTAGTTTTACCTAGAACACTGTGAATACGTACGTTATTTGGGTATATTAAAAATTGTGACTGTGCTAATTATGTTCATAAATGCTCCAATATATTAGGATGACTTAGACTTAGCGACAGTTATTTTTGGTAGTACTATATTATATAACGACAAATCGGGACAAATTTGATTTAAATATGGATCCAAAAAAAAAGAAAAAAAGTCAGTATTTTTTACTCGTTATATAGACAAAATATAAAAAAAAAACCTAATTAATAATTATTATTTTATTTATATATGATTTTCTAATGTTATTTATAAAAACGAAAAATTACTTAAAATTATTGTAACAATTATTTTTAATATTTTAATAATTTAAAAAGAAAATTGAAAAGAAAAAAAAAACAATACTTATTTGTATATACTTATGTACTCATCGTCGTTCTAGCGGTCGTTACACACGAAAACTCTATATTGTTGGTCGGTGTAATTTTTTTCGAAATGTTTAAAAACAAAATTTATTAAATATTTTTTAAGAGAAAACCATTGAAAAATATATTTTTTTGTGGCTTCCGTTGGTACGACGTTAAATAATAATGATAATGCTTAATATTTTCTGTCCATTTTTTTTTGTTGTTGTAATTTTTTTATTAATTAAGATTTTATTATTTTTATTTTTTTTTAAATTATGGTTGTAATCAAAGAATCAATTGTATTACCATGACACACTGTAATAATAATGATGCGCGATATTATTTCGATACAAAATCTGTATGTGGCATTATTATATTAAATTATGTATTATTTATTTTTGCGATGGTATTTAAATGAAGAAGAAAAAAATCTGACCCGAAGTATGTACTTAAAAATATTTAAGAAGGAAGAAACGAAAAACAGAAATTTGTGTTTTTTTTTATTTTATCTTATTTTGTAAAATGTCCCCAACATACAAAAATTGAATCCGTTTTGTTTGTAAACGTTTTACCAGTACCAGTATATTAATGACAGGGTTTTTAAAATTATTTTTAATTTTTAAGTATTTTAATGACGTAACGTTTTGTACTACTAAAACAAATAATAAATATATTAATTCCTTAACTAAAATTTGTTTGATGTAATTGTAACTAACAACACACTGTCATCATTCTATTTCTTTATAAAACTTTGGAATATCCAGTACACATTTTTCAGTCGAAGATCAAAAAGATTCAGTAATGGACACAAGAAAATCCTGATAAGATTATACGGTGATAAAAAAAAACAAATTGGTATATCAATGGTATATCAAATGTAAACATAAAATAAATCTTGAAAAACGGTAGGTAGGTATGTAAAAAATCTATAAATATTAACATGAAAAAACAATCTTCATATAAAGCCAAAAACCAATTTATTTATTGACTGTAATGGCATAGTTGTTTTAGGTGTCATATTCTTTTAACCAAAGGTTTGTGCTTTGTGTGTTCGAGACCCGCAGTACGCAATAAAAAAAAATTTAATTTCTATCTGATGCAAATATTGTGGGGGATATTTACAGTGATAGGAAAAATTGCTTTTTGTTATTTGTTTTTTACCCTCAAAATCACCAAGAGGTAAACACAGTGTTTTTTTTGTCGAGGTGCTCCGATCGGGCTAAAAAATTGAGGGATGGGAGAGCACGGCTAAAAAATCACAGCCAGGTGGTCCGTGTGCCCGTCGGGCCTATGGGCCGCCTACTATTCAAAGGCAAACATGCTAGAAAGCACCCCCCTAAAATGGCCCTAAGAGCAGTAAAATCGTTATTAAAATTCTGACTCTAGGAAAATATTAAACTTACATCTTTTGTCTATACTTCTGCATCAATGGAAATTTTCCAGCTCTGCTGGTTTTCCCGTGGGAAATATCTCACAAATACCTTACTTAAAAATACGCTATGCAAGGGTATTTTCAGCGATTTATTAAAAATAGAAGGAGCAATATTTTTCCAAACTTTTTCATCCTTAATTGTAGGTAGTACAGTCTAGTTTCGTAAAGTAAAAAAAACTATTGATAAATATCTCGGGAAATGGGTGATTTTTTTATTTTCCGAGAAACAAAAAATCCATAAAGTGTATAAATGTTTAAGAGGCGTTTTCTCGGAAAATTTGCTCTATCGGAAAATTTTGCTGATTTTTAAAAAAATGCTCGATCCTTAAACTTTAATTGCATATCAAACTTTTGGACCTGCGCCCAATAGTTTGGCCACACTGTGCCTCAAAAATTACCTCTATCGAAAAACTTCTTTTGCCCATAACTCCGTCATTTTTGAAAAAAACATAAGACCACCGAAGACGTTAACGTTTAAAATTATGGCCTCTATAACATATTTGAAGGCCATTCCGATTTGAGCAAAATCGTGGAAAAAACTTACATTTCAGAAAAAAAATTCGACTCAGTCCTATTTTCGTTATCAATGGAATAATTGAGATGTGGTTTTTTGCAATCTATTAAGTGTCTAATTAGAAGACTTTTCACGTTGAAAAATCTGTAAAATCTTTATCTATTTTTTTTTTAATTTATCATCAAAATATTGGTATTTTTCACACTTTATCGATGGAAAGAATCTGGTTTTAATGCTAATATAGGTAAGACAGTCCCCTGAGCACGTTCCCACCCTTTGTTTTACTAAAAACAGTAATTTAATAGATTAAATAACATAAATACATTTAATATGGCAAACCATAAATCATTTCAGGGATATGTGAATTGGGTACGTTTACTTTTTGTATCAAAATTATCGGTATTTATCGGTGTTTTTTATAGGTATGTAATTAGTTTTTCACTGTAATTTTTGGTGCATAATATTACTATCAGTAGAACTCCGCTAAGTTAAGAAATATTGTTTAATCTGGCTGAATTATGAGAAGGAATTATTAATTTTTGAAAGAGAAAATATCTTCAGATAAACAATGGGCGTTAACGTGATATCTTGACAACTTTCAGCGAGATAATAGCTTATCGCTACTTGTAAGGTAATTCAATACTCATCATTTTGAAATCATAATAAATCTATAAATTTATTATGTTTATAATAGAATAATAACATTATCATTAATCAGTCATCATCGTTGAAGAACATTTCCAAAAGATCTCGATTGCAACATTGATCGCCTTCTAAACGTTGAGGCCCTTTCCAACGTATCAGTGTTGGTATCACACTTAAATGGGTCGATTTATCGGTTCTAAATGGATTTTTCATATCTTTCCAACTAAAATCAATTAAATAACATCTAATATAAATATTATTCACTACTTACAATTCCCTGTTTCCTACATACACATAGACAAAATGAGTTGATACGGAATTATATTCTTTTAAGGCATTTTGGACGTGAGGTTCAGCTAAAACATTTAAAATTTAACATTAGCAATTATAATGAAATTAGATTTATTTCTTTTACTAACCTACAACACAATCCGAACACCAACTTTTTCCAGAATCATCTTTACTTCCGCTAAAATAAACGTTAGTTATCTCACCAGGAGTTTTTTGTTCCAATTCCAGTATTAGGGCCTTGAAATTTTCATAACCGACAACTTGGTGGTGTTGTGTCATTCTTGAATGATATTCTGTTAATGAAATGACAAATTGGCTGAAGCAGAGAGAATGATAAGATATCAAGTTTTAGGAGTCTAAAAAATTAACCTAAAAAAAATATTTAAATACCTTCTTTCGACTGTGTTAATAATACTCAATTTTAATGGATTAATTAGAATTTAAGGTAATAAATTCAATTGAAATTTAATTATAAAACATAAAACAATTATTTTATTTTATTTTGACAACAGCATAGTCTATCAGAAGATCGTTTTTCTCTTTCTAACATATTAATTATTTCAATTTATATCTCCTTCTTTACAGAATGTTGCGAGTTATATACAGAGGTTCATGTCTAATTTTTAAGCCGGCGCCGAATTGGTTCTAGTACATTTTTCGTCGTCTTTGTCATATAGACAACATTTCATATAGAAAAACAGTATTAAAATACCATTTTCCTTCTCAGAAATAAACTTAAAGCGAAAAAACGTCTGTTTTTAAAGTAATGGAAATTTTCTTTGTCAAAATAAATTAATTTTTTTAAAGTTTTTTTTTATAAAATATTGGTGAAAATTTTTATCCGTAAAATCCAAATACTTTTTAGTAATTGGTATTGAAGACTTGGATTCAATAAAAACATCGATACTTTTATTACTGTACATTACTAAACTAGTTATTTCAATTGTGTTGTGCGTGTCATTACAAAAAAAAGTTTTCGCTGCTAATTTTTAGGTAAATTCTATTGTTTTAATATAAATATTGAAACTAAATAACGAAATTTAAATAAAAATAGATTTTTTTTTACATTTTTATAGTCTAATCGTATAAGATAGGTTAATAGCTAAATTAACATTGTTCCCTTTAGTTTAAACGCAATAAAATGAGTGCTGGAGACAATTTTGGTATTCATCGTGGAGCAGGCCGTAATGGTAGCGGAGACGATAGAACTCAAGGGCAAATTTTAAGTGATTTTCTACTTCAACTCGAGGATTATACTCCAACTGTATTGATTTTTCAATTTTCTTTATTTACTATAGAATTCAATAAAATATTTTCTGCACAGATCCCTGATGCCGTTACATCTTACTATTTAAACTCATCCGGTTTTGATTCATGTGATCCACGAATGTATGTGACACCATCCGTAAATTAATTAAAGTTCACTGCCCAAAAAATTATCCTATTTCATTGCAGTGTTCGTCTAATATCAATTGCTGCACAAAAATTTATATCGGATGTAGCCAATGATGCATTGCAACATTGTAAAACACGTACCAGTAATGCACCAAGTTCTGGTCATGGTTCAAGTAAAAATCCGAAAGCAAACAAAGATCGTAAATATACATTGACCATGGAAGATTTAGCACCAGCTCTCGGTGACTATGGAATTACCGTTCGTAAGGCACATTATTTCGTTTAAGTGAAATGCGCCCCCACTTTACAATAATCAGAATTTAATGAATGTAAGTGATTTTTTTCTCTTTATATTTTTTTGAACTTGTTTTTGAATAAATTTATTAAGTTGATCGACAAACAAAAGTTTACTAGTCTTGTTGAGGAAAAAAAACAAGAAAATTCAGTAAGCTCGACCTTGGTTAATAATTTATTTTGTACAATTTTCTTTTAAACTTACACAAAATCTTATTCTACAATCCGTCGTCGTCAACATCATTCAATTCCCAACTAAAATCTGTATCGGTTTCCATAATCCTAAACATTTCCTCCTCACTGTAGCCATAATCCAAACTAGACGGATTCGGGAAGTGACAATGCGTACACGTCATATATGACATTCCACTATTGTGTCCGGTACATTCACACAATTGACATTTGCTTGGTTTTGCTGTTACTGCAACTCTTTTGGCAAAAACCATTGTTGGTATCACACTTAAATGGGTCGATTTATCGGTTCTAAATGGATTTTTCATATCTTTCCAACTAAAATCAATTAAATAACATCTAATATAAATATTATTCACTACTTACAATTCCCTGTTTCCTACATACACATAGACAAAATGAGTTGATACGGAATTATATTCTTTTAAGGCATTTTGGACGTGAGGTTCAGCTAAAACATTTAAAATTTAACATTAGCAATTATAATGAAATTAGATTTATTTCTTTTACTAACCTACAACACAATCCGAACACCAACTTTTTCCAGAATCATCTTTACTTCCGCTAAAATAAACGTTAGTTATCTCACCAGGAGTTTTTTGTTCCAATTCCAGTATTAGGGCCTTGAAATTTTCATAACCGACAACTTGGTGGTGTTGTGTCATTCTTGAATGATATTCTGTTAATGAAATGACAAATTGGCTGAAGCAGAGAGAATGATAAGATATCAAGTTTTAGGAGTCTAAAAAATTAACCTAAAAAAAATATTTAAATACCTTCTTTCGACTGTGTTAATAATACTCAATTTTAATGGATTAATTAGAATTTAAGGTAATAAATTCAATTGAAATTTAATTATAAAACATAAAACAATTATTTTATTTTATTTTGACAACAGCATAGTCTATCAGAAGATCGTTTTTCTCTTTCTAACATATTAATTATTTCAATTTATATCTCCTTCTTTACAGAATGTTGCGAGTTATATACAGAGGTTCATGTCTAATTTTTAAGCCGGCGCCGAATTGGTTCTAGTACATTTTTCGTCGTCTTTGTCATATAGACAACATTTCATATAGAAAAACAGTATTAAAATACCATTTTCCTTCTCAGAAATAAACTTAAAGCGAAAAAACGTCTGTTTTTAAAGTAATGGAAATTTTCTTTGTCAAAATAAATTAATTTTTTTAAAGTTTTTTTTTATAAAATATTGGTGAAAATTTTTATCCGTAAAATCCAAATACTTTTTAGTAATTGGTATTGAAGACTTGGATTCAATAAAAACATCGATACTTTTATTACTGTACATTACTAAACTAGTTATTTCAATTGTGTTGTGCGTGTCATTACAAAAAAAAGTTTTCGCTGCTAATTTTTAGGTAAATTCTATTGTTTTAATATAAATATTGAAACTAAATAACGAAATTTAAATAAAAATAGATTTTTTTTTACATTTTTATAGTCTAATCGTATAAGATAGGTTAATAGCTAAATTAACATTGTTCCCTTTAGTTTAAACGCAATAAAATGAGTGCTGGAGACAATTTTGGTATTCATCGTGGAGCAGGCCGTAATGGTAGCGGAGACGATAGAACTCAAGGGCAAATTTTAAGTGATTTTCTACTTCAACTCGAGGATTATACTCCAACTGTATTGATTTTTCAATTTTCTTTATTTACTATAGAATTCAATAAAATATTTTCTGCACAGATCCCTGATGCCGTTACATCTTACTATTTAAACTCATCCGGTTTTGATTCATGTGATCCACGAATGTATGTGACACCATCCGTAAATTAATTAAAGTTCACTGCCCAAAAAATTATCCTATTTCATTGCAGTGTTCGTCTAATATCAATTGCTGCACAAAAATTTATATCGGATGTAGCCAATGATGCATTGCAACATTGTAAAACACGTACCAGTAATGCACCAAGTTCTGGTCATGGTTCAAGTAAAAATCCGAAAGCAAACAAAGATCGTAAATATACATTGACCATGGAAGATTTAGCACCAGCTCTCGGTGACTATGGAATTACCGTTCGTAAGGCACATTATTTCGTTTAAGTGAAATGCGCCCCCACTTTACAATAATCAGAATTTAATGAATGTAAGTGATTTTTTTCTCTTTATATTTTTTTGAACTTGTTTTTGAATAAATTTATTAAGTTGATCGACAAACAAAAGTTTACTAGTCTTGTTGAGGAAAAAAAACAAGAAAATTCAGTAAGCTCGACCTTGGTTAATAATTTATTTTGTACAATTTTCTTTTAAACTTACACAAAATCTTATTCTACAATCCGTCGTCGTCAACATCATTCAATTCCCAACTAAAATCTGTATCGGTTTCCATAATCCTAAACATTTCCTCCTCACTGTAGCCATAATCCAAACTAGACGGATTCGGGAAGTGACAATGCGTACACGTCATATATGACATTCCACTATTGTGTCCGGTACATTCACACAATTGACATTTGCTTGGTTTTGCTGTTACTGCAACTCTTTTGGCAAAAACCATTGAGAATTTCTTAATTGGATTACGATTTCCGAGCCTTAGTTTGTTTGCTGAGAAAACCGTTCCATTCGATTCCAGTGCCAATGGCGCACATAGTCCCAGCGTTGATTTCGGTAATCTGACTTTTCGCTTTAGATCTCTGTCACCTTTTAGATCGATTAGATATTTTTTCGTATAGGCACTGTCACGATCCAAACCATACAAAAGACGTTCATTGCGTGCTTTGCCCAGTGAAAAATCTTGGTCCATTAGAATGTGTAAACTGATTCCTTCTTCGAGTAAAACTTGAAGTATTGATGAATAGTCAAACTACAAAAAAAAAACAAATAAATTCATTGCGAAATGTTGTTCTCTCCATCATTACCCTCATAAAGGTTGAATTGCATGTAGAACATGGAAGTAAAATAAATGTTTTCGATGCACCAGGTCTAAATATCAATTTAAAGGCCATCGTTATTGCCTCGAATATATCACTAGAATTGCTTGCTCCGGTTTTTATGTGATCAAAATAGTGTTTAATATTGATGTGATCGGTAAATATTTCATTATTGTAGACAACACTTCTGGGTTTGTCGAATGGGGCAATGCCACCAAATGTAACGACACTATATCTAAAATGGAATAACAAATAAAACAGTATTGAGATGAAATGATCTTTTATCAGAAAATATTCCTTACCTATTATTCGTTATGTTAGCGTCAACAAATTCTTTTTCTAAACTATTGACAACATGCAGCAGACTTTTGGCCGTTATTAGATTTTTATTGCACAGCTTAGCTTCAACGATAAAAACAACATCGGTCGTTTGTGGCACTTCGTCGCCGGTTAATTTCAAAAATCTGCCTTCTGCTACATATGAGCCATTGGCTAATTTACAACTAAAACAAAAAAAAAAAATTTGTCTATCTCGTCAGTCAACATTTAAACTCTCACTCCTCAGCCTTACTGAATGCACGTATATGGAATACGAAGTGGTGTTCGTTCAATCGCACACGTTTGCAAATAAGATACAGCCGCCGTACATGTTCCTTGCTCGGCCGGATGCGTATTGTTCACAACTTTTGAAAATGAATTCATACCAAGATCCAAACATATTTCATAAAATGGCATTGGATCAACAATGCCAAAACAATTTGCAAAATTCGATATTTTACTGCGGAAAAATCCATCACAAATGTTTGTCACTTCGATGGAAGCATTTTGAACGGTCATAGCGTCATCATCTTGGGTACAATTTTTCAATGACCAATTATTGACGAATTCATCATTGGTTTTGCTTTGAATTCTCATCGGATTAACATAGTCGTCATATTTTTCATTGTTCATATTACCAAGAAGCCCGGATGTCTTACCAAAATACCATCCGCTAAGCTCAAACCAACATAAGTCAAATTGTAAATTACAGTTGAGTGTAAAACCATTGCTTGAGTCAATAATTAAGGCGTTCGAATCACGATAGACGATGGTATCCCCAATTTGAATTGGAAGCGTTGCGCTTGGATTTTTTCCAATTCGTATTGCCTACCAATTGTTTTGTTACATTTTTTGGAAATTAATTCTTTACTAATGTCTATAAACATACCGATCCAACAATGTTAATATTAATTAGTTTTCCTTCTGTCATAAGTGCCAAATTTTTACTTGCCACCAAATCATTGTTGTATTTTGTTATCTGAAACGTTGTGTGATGATTTATTGCCGGAGAAGAATTAAAATATGGTGACATATGAAAACGTTCACTTACCGATGGTTCTGTAATCAGTGTAAAGTTTGCGTCTACATAGTCACGTGCAAGTAAATAGGAGCATTGATTTGGTTTACTATTTGCTTCGAGAATGAAATATTTTGAATTGAGGGACACAAATCTTTTGTCGAATGTCATAAAATGGCGAGAACCAAAAAGTAGTGATGATGCTGTAAAATATTGGGGGACAAAATTAATTTAAACTGCCCGGTATGGTGGACCTTGTATATTTACATTTAAATGGTGGCAGCCATGAGTTAAGATCCATATACGGTTTAAAATCATAGTACAAATTCCAGAATGTATAATTGTTGACATTTAAAAACTCTTGGATGTCGGCTAACAGTTTGTATTCCGGAATTTCCTCAAATTTCGGTGTTTCATTAAATGCATGCCAAGACATTGGTAATTTCTGTTGTAACTCCATTACTCCTGTATCCGGATCAAATATAAATTTCGTTTTAGCCTCTCGATATATGTCATCCGTTTCTAGAGCCGTTTGAGTGAATCGTGCAACTTTTTTCCTGACAATTGCCCAAAATTGATGCATTCGATTTTCCACCTGAAATTCATTGGCCAACCATTCTAATTTGGTTTTGATTTCATTAATTCGTTGCAGCAGAAATTGAACGGCTTCCAAATCGCCCAACGTTTTAATTTCCTCAATAACTTCGGCAATGACGTCGTGCATTTCTTTGCCAAACGGAACGATCTTAAAATATTCGACCTTTACGAATTCCCATCCAAGTTCGGTATATTTTTTAATGTTTGTCAATGCATCATTTGAAACAATGTCATTGTATAGTCGATCCAGATCTTGGGTAAAATTGGCAACCGTATTGAAATATGGTGAAGCGACAATTTCATTTGTTCTCTTGTATAGGAAGTCTTAATGGAAGAAGGAAAAAAAAATTATAAAAATTACTTGTTCTACCAATACAATACGATCAAATGTTCACATACCAAATATTTCTTTGCTAATGTTCCAAAGAACCGATTCCAGATATTGGGCAATTTTAAATATAGCCGGTTCAATGCGTTCCAAAAATTTCTTCCAATAACTTAGCACCGCATCCGTTAATCGTGTCCATACATTTTCCACATATTTTATCAGCGACAAATGAAGATTTTTCATAAATTTATCATATTTGGCAACTGCCTTCTCCATTAGTATGGACAATTGTTCCAGAGCATCACCGTGAAAAACTTTTCCAATAAAATCAACTGCCTTTTTGTATGACATTTTAATCTGGCAAATATAAAAAAATATATTTATGTTGGCTTAATCTTTTGGGGTTAGGGGAGGGGAATATATTTTTAAAATTTACCGCTTCCATAAGACGTAAAATACTTTGATGAAGTGCCTGGCCAGAGTCGCCCAACGCTTGCCATATTTCTCGTAATATTTTCGGTACTGAATGAATATGATTCCGTAGTGCCAGCTCATCGAGTATGGTTAATGTGTAGTTTAGGGCAGTTTTTACATAGAAATCATTTGCTTCATACGATTGATTTAGGAATGTTTTAAATTCTTGAATGTCTTCCTCTATTATGCTTAAGCCACTGATGTAAAAGAAAACGTTCCCATTGAAGAGAGTAAATGCCATTAAAACTTAAAATACTTACCCAACATCATCTAGAAAACCATTAATATGTGGTTTAGCATTATTCCATACATCAGTTATGGTATCCACCGACTCTGTGTACAAAGTTTTCACCCAAAAGTCAACATTTTCCGATAGGGAATCATAGAACGAGGTGGCCATACCTTTTATTTTGGCCTGGATTGTTTACAATTATTTAAATGGAAATTTCACACACACACGCAAAATGTTACCTTAATTTCACTTTTAATCTTTGGCCGCCATATCAATTGACTAGTTACCAATCGGGAATGATTCATTCTCAAATAGTAGGCTATATCTGTAACCCGAATATCTTCATAATCTCTGTATAAATCGAAGAAAGCATTTCGTGCGTCCGTAATCATCCCAAGCATTTGAAGATTTTGACTGGCATCTGGTGTCATATTAACTTCGAGTTGAATAAATTTTTCATTGAGATTGATATAAAATCGACCAGTCGAATTAATGTCCGGACTATCTTCAAGTGATGCATTAATAGCATACATTGGATAGAAACCAATTGCGTTGCCCCATAGACGATTTTTTTTGTGTGGTGATTCTTTCTACAAAAAAATATACTCTATTGATCTATTGAACAGTTAATCATCTCCTTCCTTACCAAAAAATAAATTTCGGTTTCATCTAAATTAACAAAACCATCCAGAACACCTTCTTGCAATGGTAGATAGCCACGTTTATATCGAGCATTACTGTACAATTCATATAATCCAGGACGTACACCAATCGTTCCCTTCATATTTAATGCCAACTCCGATATATTGTGCTCACCAAATATGCTAATTGAATAATTCCGATATCCAACAGTCGACGTTAGATCATTGGCGCCAATAATAAATGTCAGCAAATGTTCACTGTCATCACAATAATCAACAATGACCTTCGTTTGAAATAGATCAATGGCACTTTTGTAATAAAATCCTTTAAATGAAATATCCTTCTGGAATGATGGATGTCCAATTGATAGACTTGCTGCTTGATTGATTTCATTGGCATTTCGTGTAGCTTCATTCAACCATTGAAATGAGGCTCGCATTATTTTCGGATCGTTTGTTTCCGCATCATCATAATATTGATGATCATCATTAGCAAGAGATATCGATTTATTATTGGTCCATTTGAAGGATATGTCTGAATTAAAGGTATCATTGGTTATCGCATACCAACCCTCTGTACATAGTTTTCGTCTGGGATAGGATAGTTCAATATTGAATGTTTGCGATTCATTATCAAACTAAAATGAAAGAAATTTTTTTTTTCAAATTTGATTAATCTCCTAATCTCCTAAAATTACCGTTGTGAGATTTTTAACTTGAACCTCATATGCAATCCATACGTTAGGTGCCAGTTGTAGTTTGGATTTTTGTTTTGTTGTATTATCCTGCAATTTGAATGGGTGGGAAGAATATATTTGAATAAAACTAAAAAAATTACTCTAACCTGGTAATCATAGTCAGATGTTAACATTACAGTTCTGTTTGGATGTATTGCAACAATTTTATAGCCTTGTCCTGTTTTCGATGTTGTAATATGCAGTTCGGTGGTTATGTTAAATGATTGGCTTTTTCGTAAATCATAAACTTCGGCACGTTTCATATCCTTAATAATAAAAATTAAATTTATTGCATTATTGTTATCCAACAATTATGCCTAAATTCTTACATATTGTGATACACCATCTCCCTTTTGTTCAGCCAAATGAACGTAAGTAATTCCAATTGGCTTAAAATTATTTTCAATAATAATATCAACAACGTCCTTTTCAATGCCGGCCCTTGCATCCGATTTACATGTATATTGGCCATTCAGAATTTTATTTTTATTATAGTCAATGACACAATGACCGGTCGTCAGTAATTGCCGTTCCTTAAGGCCATAGTCAATATTGGCATAATGACGCGTTGTTAGAGGTACTTCAATTTTAATTGTTCCCTGCAAATCACGGTCCAGATTCTGTGATGAAAATGAACTTTGTAGATCAAAATAGGCTGAGTCCTTTGGCCACATTGCCTTTAGGTATCGAATTGATCGAGCTCTTTATCGAGAAAATAATGAAACATTGAAATAGAAAATTACATGGTGATGGTGATAAATTACCCGCTTGTAGTAAAATCGAAATCACCTCGTAACCAGGTAATATTTTGGAATGGAGTAGTTGAGTTTATATTGCCCTTCATGTTGGAGAGACTTGAAAATGCCACATCGCCATTGGCAATTTGTCTTGATGCTGGATAGTATATTCGACCACTAAAAATTATCACTAAAAATTATTCAAGGACAAATCATAAACAAATACGAAAATAATTACACAAATAAATTGTAAATATCCTTGATGTCATATGAACCGGTAGCGCTAAGAGAATCTTCCTTATCAAATGGTGTCACAACTCTGGCTGAAACTTCACGTCGAACTCCTTTACGTAACATTACCACATTTGTCGCCACCATTTTTCTATCTACATCTTGACCCCATTCAAATTTCATATCTGCCTCTAAATTCGTAATATTTTTATAGTGTCCCGTTGATCCAATGTAATTCTTTGATTCCATTGCTTCATATTTGAGTTCATAGTCAACTTCAATATTTGGATTTTTCGGATTAAATGTACTCAAGTAGCGTCCATTGATTTTGTGAATATCACCAAATGGTTGTGGCAATAATATTGAGACACCAATCTTTGCATCATTCATTGATTTCAAAATGGCCGTACCATTTGTCTCTAGTTGCCAAATAGAATCAACATTCAGAATGGTTCCAACATCAATGCGATTTGTTTTCACATATCTAATGCCAGCTTTCAATAGACGTGGCTGGCTACGTGCTCTTAACACAATATTATCGATATTCACTTGCATATCCTGCATTGGTATCCATGACCAGGAACAGTAACTTTGACCTTTTATTAGTGCCAATTCATATGACGCATGCATTTCACCGGTTGTATTCAGTACCTTGAAATCACTTTCCAATTTTACCGAATTAATTCCTAAGTGATTCCATGGCGTTGTAAGTTCAAAATTTCCCATAATTTTACCATCAATTTGTGGAGCCATTGTTGCATTTAAATCAACTCGATTCATTCCGGACACAGACGATAATATTCCGTCAGACGTTAAAATGGTCATTACCAATTTCCAATCAAATTTATTAAATATTGACAGTCCGCCGGCAATTTGCATAAACTTATCTGATTCTATAACCTTCAATCGAAATGTTTTCCCAAATCCGCCTTCAGTATCTCGAATCTCATAGGTGATAACACCAACCGCATCGCTCGTTATTGATTTTAGTTTAAATTGAATGTCAACCGGAATGTCCGATTTAAAAACAATTGAACCCTCAATATTATAAATTTCCGAATTTCTATAAATGTTTCCCATTATATAGTACAAATCGGGTGCACCACTTTTATGCGCCAATGAACCGTGCAGAGAAACATTGCCAAATTGTTGAATTGGCGTTTTCATCTCAACCGATACGACGTCACCTTTACGCGATGCCCGTATATGGTATTCCATCATTCGATTGTTGACCGTCGCATAGCCGAATCCCAGTGATCCAATGAGATTTGGCGATTTTGTTAGAAGTATGGACATTTCGGCCAACCGCATTGGTATTAAATTTGTGTGTACTTTAGCTTTGCCATTTAGATAGTACGGATAGTCTGTGTGCCACATTGTTTCGATGCGAAGCTATAAAATTGAAAAAAAAAAAATGTATTGTTTAATGTCTGATAATTTGTGGATTGGGAGTTTCCTTTTTCCAGTGAATCAGGTAATCATCATAAAAATCTCGAAATTCGAAAAAAAGTCTGGCAAATCAATTAATTAAATTCAGGCGATATACATTTGGACATTAAAATATTGTAGGATAAATTACCTTTAATTTGGCATATCACATGCATAAATTGGAAATCAGGGTTGCACAAATTATTAACTGAATAAATTTATAGTTTTTATTTTTATCTATGCAAAGAATGAATGTTACTACGATAATGACAACTATTTCAGATATGTGTTAAATATTTTTTTGATATTAGGGTTGTCCAAAAAACAACACTAGCTTGTTATCAATTTTGATTACCGTATTAAATGTTCCATTATCGTGAATATCAAATCCTACTTCCAATGAATTTTCCACATCTGATAAATCCTTTTTGAAGTATATTTTACAACCATATTTTGGTACCAGTGGCGTATCCAAAGAAAGACCAAATGATGCGTCTATGTAGTTTTCATCAGACTAAAAATAATGTTTCAAAATATTCACTTATAATTTGTTAGATTAAGCTAGCAGTTTAGGAACACATAAATGAAATATGCGTGGGAACCAATTAAAAGACTGAAGTTTATTCAAGGATTACTTACCTCAAGTGATACTCCAAAAGATAATGCAGTTTCTTGTGTCTTGGCCGAAATATTGCCTCGGTAAACATTGTCTTCCAATTCAATGTTACATTTAAGATACAATATTTCAATTGGTGTCATAAGACCCAATAGAATATCGTGCGTTCGTAATTCTGCCTCTTCGGTTGTATTTGTATAATTAACACAACCTCCACCCTAGCAAATTTTTTTTTATTTTTTTGCATTTAATTGAAATTCAAATAATTATTTGATGGCTTACCTGAATCCATTTTAAGTTACTCAGCCCAGCAACTTCAAGTCCAACAATATAGTAGGTTTTTGGTTCTATCGAATGAATATAAACCGATTTGATCTCCTTCAAAACACCATAGGGCGTAAAAATGTGTAAACTATTTTTGATGTTAAATAAATCCTTTAAAATAAAATCAAAATTAATATTTCTTATTCCATTATCCTTTTTTTATATGTGCATCTTACGGGATAGTAAAAAATATCTTTCATCTCAATCACACCATCGAGAATTTTAATTTTTCCCGATACATAAAATGAATCGCCAATCTCTTCAACATCAATAGTTCCGGTTATTGTTGGCCAAATTAATGTATCCAATTCCATATTACCAACAAAATTCGTCAGGACATCTAAATCTTCAACACTTAACGAAGAAGATTCTTCTTCGTCAGTTTCAAATGATTTGAAGAGCATTTTTTCATCCAAAAGTTTACTTGTCAGAGAACCGGTTCGTTCAACAGTTAGTTGTCGCAAAAATTGTTGTCTTGGTTTACCATTTGCAATCAAACCCAACTAATTAACAGGAACATTAATTAATGGTATTTAAATTAAGTATGCCATGGTTGGGCAATAAAATTGCATGTTGGAGGTAAAGATAAACAATAAATTTCTATTACACTTGCCTTGTATTGAGCGAATTTAACCGATAACTCCAAATCAAATTCATCTCTTCGCACAAATTTAGCCACAAAACCAGTTTCCGTTAGACTCTCGAGCGGTGTAAATACTTTGTAAGAATATTCAAAATCTTGAATTGTAACCATTCTGTAAATAGAGAACATTTTTTAAAATATGTAATTATACTTCAACCGATTGGAATCATACCTCCATACGCCAACATATCCCAAAATAATGTTATTCCAACCGCCTTTAAATTCTATCGTTTCGGCATTTAATTTGCCAATAACTAAAACTTTTTGGAATGCTTCCAGTGGAGTTTCCAAATTGAATTTAACATTAAAATCGGCAGACGATACAATTGAATAGATAATCTCTATACCAAGTGCACCAGCCGGCGCTCGAACTTCAGCTACAAAATGTCTTTCCTTTTCATTAATTCCAAAACGACCGACAATCTTTCGAAACTTCTCCATCGGCGTAGTAATATTCATTACAAACATACTGTCCGTCAGTTTTTTTGCATAACCCTCCAGAGACATTGTGTATCGATTTTTTTCAATATCCAAACTGGCGGCTCCCGTAAGTTGTTTCTTATCGCTAAACGAAAATTTAGTGGCAAACAATCCGGACGTATATCCCTCAAACGGACTCATAAACATCATTGAACCATCAACATTACGGCGACTTGAATCATAGTGCC
This sequence comes from Platyura marginata, assembly GCA_026745375.1. Lineage (NCBI taxonomy): Eukaryota > Metazoa > Arthropoda > Insecta > Diptera > Keroplatidae > Platyura > Platyura marginata. The sequence goes on along the minus strand of JANSTT010008889.1, from coordinate 87,259 downwards.
AAAGTGATTGAACAGACATAACTTGTGGTATATTATCTTCGGGAGTATGCTTGAATTTAATGGTTGTATCGATTTTTTTTACATCATGAAAATGTTTTAAATGTACACTGGCGGTTGGAACATCTTTGATCGTACTATTCAAACCTAATTTAAGTTCACACTTAACAATCGGTTCACTGAATTTGTAATCACCCATCACAAGTATGGCCAAATTTTGATTATCTGCCCAACTAAGCGATCCATTGGCTAGCAATAAATTGTTCATATAATACAAACCACCGCCGATACTATTCTCATTCCATCCTTCAAATGGTGTATTGATTTTTATCGATGCCCACATATCTCGGGCTGGTTCAATTTTGGAGCCAGCATGAAATTCTAGTTTTATTGATTCATATGAACTCCATCCAATGTGAGCGATACCTTTGTACTCTGGTCCACCAGTATATAAATCGAATGTTCCACTAAATGTTCGTTCAGGATAGGTAATTAGAAAATTGCCATCATATGTTTTATGCTTTGGATTGTTGAATTCACCTGATATGGCGAGCTGAAAAGATTAGAGAATTAGATTAGACAATTTTGCGAGATGCCATATTACCTTTTCTGTTGGATCCCGATTAGCATCCCACTTGATCTCAAGTAACATTTCTTTCTTTAAATCGGTAGTTAAACTTCTTAACACTAGGTGCACATCTCTTATTCTAAAATAAAAGTATTTTAACCAAAAAATTGGGAAAAATTAACCAATAAAATTCTTATACTTATCCAGATGAACTTCGATTATTAATTGTTTTGGTTGTTGTGACATTAAATTTGCCGAAATTGAGTAAATCTTATCGTGAAACTTAACCTCCACAAAAGAAATCTTTTTGTTTTCCTGTCGTTCCGAATATTTTACCAACAGACCATATGGTTGTTTTGCATGATCAACCTGTAACAAGTGCATTTTTAGAGAAACTTTTTTTCTTTTCTTCTACTATCACAATTTTCACTTGTAAATTAAAAGAAAGTTCAGCTTTATCTTGCCAAAATCTTAAATCAATAAATGTATCCTCAAAGTGTGGACTTTTGGCTACCAATTTGAGTTGATAATAATTTTTGATCGCGGAACTTCTGTCCTTGTATAATCCTTTCAGAACCATTGAATGGCCAGTAAATAGAGTTCCTTTGAAATCGATCTGAGAAAAAAGTAATTAGAATCAAAATTGAATCCGCAACAAGCAATGATTTCATTACATTGTACTCTTTCGTATTCTTTTCGATGAAACGCAGCAGTAAAACACACGATTCAAATGATGGAACGGTTATATTCAGCATGGCATCAACTGCATACAATGGTCCACGTGGATAAAGTACGGATAAAACACCGGTGGCTTTTTTGGCCGTTGCATACTGTAGTTCAACGTTGAAATTGTGTTCGTGTCCCTTTCGGAATTTCTCTTCGTATCTACAATAAGAAAGAAGAAAAAAAATGTAATTACGGAATTAAAAATCATCTCTCAATTTACCTGATTAAAAATTTCAAATCTATATTAGATTTAGGACGTTTTACTTCAATTAATGCTTCAGTGGTGGCTCCATCTAATTTCTTTTCTTCTGTATTAACTCTGGCAAACATTAATCGTATGGCAAGTGTATGATTCGGATCAATCAAATCCGGTGCATTGTTAAATTCAATTTTCGATTCAACGTGTCCAAGAAGTGAAACTAAACTCAAATTCGAAGCAAAACTAAATTGGGGATAGGCGCTGGAGTTCAACTTTAATATGCCAGAAAATTCCGTACGCGATCGTTGGCTGCGATTGGCTAACTCTCCTTCGATTTCTACCGATTCTATTGGATTCTCTAGGAACTAATTTTGATTTTTATTATATTTTTAAATTATTTTCGCCCTTAAATCTTACGAATACCTACCATATAATCCATTTTTAATTTTGTAGAAGTTGATGCTTCTGTAATAATTATATATCCACCTAGTTTCGCTTTCAATCGCTTAGTTTCAAAAGTGAAATTAACATCGTATTGATGGATCATTTTCTTTCCGGTCGCCTTTAAGGTTCCCGCTAAACCAGCAATTTTCTCATCATTAACAGTCAATATAAATTTCGGATAATAAATCCAACCATATTTTACTTCTGTTCGGCTCATTTCCATTTCCAATGCCAAATTCTTATGACCATCGAGATTAAAATAAATTTCGAATTTTTTCTCATTTTTTGTATTTTTATATGCCCCAACGGCCGAATGAACTTTGTCCCCGTTTCGAAAGGACATCGATAAATTGTAAATATTCGGTTGACTGGTTATGTTTGCCATTAGAATTCTCGGTATGATCGATTCGGGCGTTTGAAATACAAACGAATAATGCGACCCATTAATTAAGTCATCCCAACGATATTCAAACAAAAATGTTTTAGCCGTAACATCCGCTTTGCTCAGAAATATATTCAAATCAATTGGACCACTCAGCAATAGACTCGGATTTACAATGGTCGCATTACTAACATCCGGTAAACTGTAATTGGCACAAAATTTCAAACCAACAGCTCTATCAATAAATGGCCATGTGCACGTAGCATTACTGTATCGTTTCGGGATGCCCATTTGTGGAATTTTTTGTTCATGCCTCAATACAATTAATTCCGATCGTGCACTGAATATATCATTTCGATCTTGTGGCAAATTAAATTGTAGTGATGCCAATTTTAAGCCACGCACTTTTACGGTGGCATCTACCGATGAACTTGAATATAAATTACTCTTTACTCGAATCCCGGACGCACCATAAAAATAGTCGGATTGCATTGAGGCTACAATATCAACGGAGACACTTGGTTTCAGTTTTCCCTCAACATCTAAATGTTTTGTTTTTAGAAAATCTGACGCTTTCAGTGAGCCGGACATTCGTAAATCTATGGATGATGCACCAAATGCATGAATCGATAGTGGAAATCCACAAATCAATGGAACGTCATAGGATGCATCAAGAAATACGCCCGATTTTGTGTATGTAATTTCTTTGCCAGAGAAGATACTAGCAAGTTGAGTTTTTGGATTGAGATTGTACATAGATCTTGCTATCTCATTGACCCCTTCGATTGTTTTATATTGAATGTCATTGCCAAACATTTTCAAATTAAATGCAGCACGGGGTTGATTGAATTTATATCTGAAATTATGAGAATATTCTTGCAATTTGGACATACACCTAATTTTCAACTTACTTTAAATCATAATTTAAATTTTTGATGTTCTCTTCAAGCATTTCGACTTCACCTAGACTGTCGAGCTCTGTTGAATTTTTGCTAATAGAACGATTTTGGTTTTCATCCTCAGAATCAGAAGAATCCGAATTCGGTTCACTGCTATCACGTGAAATTGCTTTACGTTTCATTCGGATATTCGGTTTATCCAAATAATCTTCTACAAAAATTATAAATAATTTGTGTTTAATTATCAACAAAAACACCCACCTTCCTCCGAATTGTCAGAACTTTTAAAATAATTATTTAAACTCGAAGTAAAGTCGTTAAATTTCTCCTTGAATTTCTTTGCATTCAATGGTCCTTTTGGACCAAAAATCGTTTCCACCATATGTTCAAATCCTTCCAATCTTGTTGATATTTCAAAGAAGTTAATTGACTCACCAAACAAATCGGCTGTAAAATTTACCGCTGCCATTTTCGGCATATATGAGTCTGTACCAAAAATTACGTTTGTATCTAGATTGGCGCCAAAATTGTACTCATCAAAGAAAAGACTATTTTCAAAATTTCGAGAAAATTTCCTAATATCCAGTTTATATTTGTTGCTCAAATCTCCATCGATTAAAAGACCCTGTGCTTCCACATGAACGGGTGATGCCGATTTGGCTAAATTCGTCAAATGAGACCATACAAATGAGCCAACTTGATTGACTTCCTCATTGGTCAAAACATATTTGATCGTTTTGATTGATACATAATCGGGACATTTCATTGCCTGAAGATAGGAAGCAATTCGAAGTTCGGAATTTGCATCGAAATTTCTATAAATATTTAGAAAAAACTCTCTTGTCTTTGAACAATCAATTCGTCGATGGGCAAAGATTGCTTCGATTCGTACACCAATCGGTACAGATTCGTTAAAAATTAATTGATGTAAATCGGTAATTGTCGATTCCGTTAGTATGCCAACATTTCCAAGTCCTTTCAGTAGAACAATTACCTTTGTGGAAAAAAATTTCCGTTATATGGCACACACATAAAATATGGACTTTCTTCCGGAATATACTTACACGTTCGCGAACGGTTCGCATTTCAATATCCATTGTCAATTGTTCCCTAAGGTCTAACTCAAGAAAATCTATGATATTGTTAATTTCCTTGTAATTTGTACATTCCGGATTATTTCTGCAAAAAGTATGCGCCACCGTTGTCGAAGCAAGAGTGAATATCGGATGATTTTGCGTTTTGCCATATTCAAGAAGACTGTAGAATGCTTGAAGCATTTCTTCAGTTGGTCTAAGCAAATTTTTGAAAATTGGAAGATAAGAAGAAAAATATTTTTGTAAAATACAATTTAAATGTTGTCGGTTAACCCTTTCAATATAAAACCAAATTATACCTCGGTAGTAATGACAGCGAGGCCAACCAGCTGTGCGCAACATCAGATGGAACTGCATTTTTAATAATTTGATCTTTCATAAGATGTACGGAAGCTGTGCTCCCAATGTACGGCAAACTTTCCAGTACGTGATTTCTACAAATAAAAAGACGAATTATTTGTTTTCTGTTCTTAAAATTTTTCTTTATTATAAATGATTTTGAATATTTGGTTAAAATCTTATTACACAAAAAAAAGGTCTGGCTTAACTAACAATGCAGAAAAAATGTCATAGATAAATTAAGAATCGTCCGCCTATTCTACTTTGGAGCATGCTTTTTTCAATACATACAAAATCATATTTAAACATTCAACATACTTTCCATTAGCACAAATTCCTGTTGCACGAGCTAATAACTGTTGCAAAGCGGTTTCCGACAATAGTCGAGCGGTTTGTAAGAAACTCGTAAACACTTCAATGAAATCTCGTTGAATATCGGGAAATCCCAATTTGCACATTTTTCTCAGCAAATCTCGTGACTCCTTAATTTCACCGTGTGTCGGTTTCGGCGTTAATGTATGATTGAATGTTAACGGTGAACGAATTTGTATGCTTAATTCTTCATCGTATGATGATTCATGTTCAAAGGATTCTTCTTCTACCAAAGTTAGTCGTAGTTTCGATTCAGTGACTGCACCAGTTTGATTATTCGAAAATGGTACCAGTTGATGACGTTCGAAACAGGAAATATTTTGATAGACATTATGATCAATGGATATCTTGAATATAAGAGAAATATATGTAGTTAAATGGGGTTTTATTTAAGAAGTTCCTTAGCGTTAACTTACATCGCAAATACTTTTGGAGCGCAAAATTGGCCAGACAGCAAAGTTCTGCAAAAAGAAAATTTAATTCAAATCAAATATGATAATTCATGTCAAATGTTCTTACCTTTCTAAAGTCATAGGGTGTCGTTTGTAGTACTGAATTGGTTTTGTATCTATTTGTACAGGAAGCGATATCTTTCGTTTTCTGAATGATTAAACTTGTTCCAGATGCACCGGTTAGCGTATAAGCAACGTCACACGTTCCTGAAATATCTGTTTCGGTATTGTTAAAGTCCACATCGAATCTAATCATAGAATTTTGGATAGCCGATAGAATTCCTTTTTTAAAATTAAGAACCCAACTGCTTTCCGCTTCAGATGGACATACCTCACCAATAACACCATCATGAAATGAAAACCTATAAAAGAATCAAAATGATTAAGCGTATTCGTTAGAGATCATCGGATGTGTGTGTCTGTTACTTTAGCTCATTTCTTTGAATTTCACTAGAAAACTGTTTATTATTTGGATGTAGGCCAATTGGTAAATTTTCTCCATAATCCATATCATAATCAATTTCCTCATCTTCGTTTGTTGATTCTGTTGGTTCGGGCAAGGCAATTTCTCGTAGTTCAATATCTTGAATAGTCAATACACCTTCGCATTTTTTCGGAAATGTTAGGTAAACCTGGGCGGCAACAAAAACATCAGACGTATTCTCTCCACTGCCCGAAAATTCTGTCCGAATATGCATTTGATAGTCATATTTGTATCGTATCGATGGACTAAAGATGAATTTATTATTTGTCTCATCACATTCGGGTCGACCGCATACTTGTGGATCTTTTAATGGATCTGTTTGGAAGTTATTAAATTATTAGGTACTAAAACCTGGTCTTTACGTTCGTTGTTATCACGAAAAAATCATTAAATTCCAGTTAAATTTTATGAATGAAAACAATTTTAAAAATGCGCTATCACCAATCATATTCGTCAAAATCAAGGGTTATCATGCCGTTTTGTATATAAATTAATAATAATAAATATATAGTTGATTAAAGAGCACGATATGTATTTTACCAAATTTAGATTTAGACACAAAAGAATTGTCTGACCTTATTTGATATTAAATTATAAAAATACGGCGCTAAAAACACTTTCAAAAACTTATTGATTAAAATACTTACTACGTCTATATGCGTCACTCCATTCTATAATAAGCGCAAAAATTGATATCGCAAAAGCAGGATGGAAGATCATTTTATCGCTTTTAATGTCTTTTTGTTTTTTTTTCTTTTTTAATTAAGATTAAATTATTTTTATTTTTTGTACACTCACTGATTATATTTGACTTTTTTTTATATATTGAAGCAGGTCAAAAATTTATTTTTAAAAATACATTTTTATGTGGCTTCCTAATATTTTTGGAATATTTTTAAAAATTCTTTTAAAAAACAAATCATTTTTGGAACTTCGTTTGTTTGAACCGTATGTGAAAAAATGATAATCTAAATTTTAACACATATGCCGACAATCTTTTATTCTGTCGTAATTTTCGGAAAATGTTGAGATGATAAAAAAAAAATTGGTACAGCTGGCATGAAGCACCAGAAAAATTTCTATTAGTAAGCTGGTAATCCTGACTATGATTATGCGCACCAAAAAAAAGTGTTCCTCTTTGCCTACAGTAACACAGTAAAACTACTCTATTTCAACGATTCAATTCAAATTCAAGCTGCGCTTGGGACTTGATATAACGGAAAAAAAACTTATTGCTTCTGATTAACTGATAAAGGAATGCCTACACTTTTCACAGATATTGATTTCTATAATTAAGGAAGATTAGTTTCATCAGTTCAATTTATTTAATGGAACATTTTGTTGTTAATGCACAAAATATACGCAGCTCTCGACTTGTTTGATAACGGATTTTAAATAAACGTTCGTACTATCAAGGTCTTATGCTATTAAAAATTGATAGTCAAATGTAAAAAGTTGTCATTATATAACAAAATTTTTCTTCGGTTCGAAAACCTTTTGGGCCAATAAAATAATTAGGATTTTTACACTCACTATACATAAACACTGATATCCATTATGAAATCCTTTGTAACACACACACACACACACAGTCACTTTTTGTTTTGTTTATTGAAGACAATATATTCTCGAAATTACGCACTTAACATTCAACCATTCATAGGGTAGAATGATAAATATCCCTTATTCATATAGAACACAAGAACACGACAACCGAACAATAATATGTTCAACGACTCACTAAAAACCGATAAGACTCAACTCTGATGAGATGAATTTCCTTCTCGATTTCTTATCAATTTGGAAAGTTTAAAGATCAAAAAGCAATGTCGTTTCCAATATAGTTGTACTTACAAAATATATGTATTAAGAATTTTTTTTTTTTTTTTAAATTTTGTAAACTTACTGCGGAAGATGTTAGAAAAATCTTGTCGATAACACAAACCCCAGCAACCAGACAATCATTTCTTATTTATTTTTGTGCGAGAGTAGCGTGTGGTATCGTGGTTGGTATACGAATTATTGGTCTCGAGTATGTCCAATTACATGTCATTTAGTATAGTTATAAATTGAGATTTATCTTCATATATATATATATATATATATGTACATATGTATGTTAAGTGTATGTACAACATCAGAAAGTAGCGAAATTTTATTAGATAATCAATGTCAAACGTTGTTATAATGTTAGTCGACCCTGACTCAGAAAATATTTGTTGATCGAATATCTACGGAACGTCACTGTATGAATCTCATATCAATGTTAAAATTCTGAAGAAATTGAGACAAAAGTTGTATTCCATGAAAGCAAAGACTACACTTTTTCCAATCAAATAAATCGAAATAAAGTAATTATTATACCAATATATTTATTAGTCATAGCCAGAAGATTTACACGTGGCTTCCATTTTGTTTGAGTTTTCTTAGTACAGCCAGCGGAGGCCTCTATCTTTGTACTTTTTTTACTGTTTTTCTAACATTTGAAATGTTTCTTTCGTTGAATTGACAATTTCATCATTTATTTCATAAAATTATGCCCTCCAGACCTAGATCTACAGTTTTAAATGGAATCCGTCCCATTCAACCCAAAAGCTTACACTCCGTACCAGAGAAAAACATTTAATATTTTAATCCCAGACAGCCATTTAAATAAATAAAATAAATTATACCAATGAATAAGAAAAGACATAGAGTAGGCATGTGAGGTGTTGTCTAAAATGAAAAAAAAAATTCATTAACTCAATTGCATAATAAAATTGTATTTTAAAAAGCGTTTGTAACAATTTAATTTACCTATTTTATAAATAGTGTGTTTACCTTCTTTACAATGCTTAAAAATTAATAAATTTATTTTCTGTCACTTCATTCATTTGTTTTTTTTTTATTTTAATAATCTCATTGAGGAGTAAAAATGAAGATTCAAAAGTTTTAGTATTTTGTGGTGTCTTAAAAATAGTTTTTCGAAATATGTAGATTATTTATAGTATTCTGTGTCATTTGATTCTAGCTATTATAGCCTAAAAGCTAATTTTTTTTTTGATGAGTTTTTTAATTTTAATAATTTTTTTTTTTTACTTTTTTTTAATAGGAAGACTTAATATGTATCCTAACCCTTTCTTTGTTTAACTTATTTATTGTAAGATCTATCTATCACCTATGTGTTGTCTTTTTTTTTAAATTATGTGTAATTTACATTTTATTTGGAATTTATTTGAAATTATAGTAAATTAAAAATATTACGTATTTATATTAACAATTTTTACACAACGACATTATTTATAAAAAAGGGGGGATAACTAAATTTAATGGGATCGCTTGAATAATCGACTAGAGTTTTAATTTCTAAAAATTTCGGTTAAACTGCTATTTATTAATTGATTGTTTTTTTGTTTAATACGTTCGCCAGGCCATCAGCCCATTTGGGGGAAAAACGTCTACCACAGTCCAGAATTTGTTTGTGGTAATATGACACTTAATGCCATATATGTTTTCAATATACATACATACCTATAGGGCATTCTAAATAAGCAAAATAAGCATTCTTAGAAATTGACCCACATATGTGAGGCTTGACTCTTGTAGAACCTAACAAGTGTGTCTCAACATGTAATCATAAACTGTGCCTGTGTCACACATATGTGGCGGTTGGTAGCGAACGTGTTAAGCATATAACGTTAACGTATATTATAATGGCAACATTATTTCTACTTTAAATTGCATATATATTTTGAAGGCGACCGCAGTTAATTTTGAATTTTTTGTCATATGAGACATCATTAGAGTCTACAACTTTGTCTATTTTAAGATTAAACTGGGAGTTTTTGTGGTAATGGATTTTTTACTTTGTAAGTTCTTTGTTGAGAGAGAGAGAGAGAGTTTCCCAAAAATGAGTTTTACGCGATGCATTGTAGATTTGATTATTCTGCTACATTTTTGTCATATGGAGAGAGAGAAAAAAAAATTGATGTTTTCACTATAGGGAAACTATGTATATAATAAGGCACGAATCAAAAAATTTGACTCGTTTTTATCGAATGTTTTTCGATTAAATATTCTGCTTTCTTATTTTCCTAGACAAATCAGTTCTAGAGTAACATCTCATATCATTTTTTTTTTATATTTTGTAAAAGGAGTAGCTACATTTGAGCATTTTTTTTATTAGTATGATTTTTGCCAGACTATATATTTTCTAATTCCTAAATAATATTCTCTATTGTGCTGTTAATTAATAAGAAATTTTATACATTGTACAGTAGATCACAAAATTATCTATACAACATTAACATACCAAAATTGTTTATTTGGTAGGCATCATCTCAGTTGAGAATAACAATTCTATTAAAAGTACTAAAAAAAAATTACAGTAATCCCTTAAGGGTTGTGATAGAAGATTTTTAAAATACACACTGTAGCGAAACTGTTAACAGAAACAATCTAAGTATATGCGTAATATCCGCCGCTCAACCATTATTATGTTTTTTTTTTTTTGACATAACAAGATTTCCTATAATCGTCCAAATAAACTGATGATTCATATATCATTTTAAAACAATTTACGGGTGACTAAATTGATTGTGAAACCGATCTTTAACCACTACAATTTACTGTTAGTGGGCCATTGATAAAAATAAAATATTTGCACAAATAATTTGTTGATCCACTGTTTTGTTTGTACATTATTATATTCACAATAATATTGTCTCTTTGATATGTTCGAAAAACTTAAAAGTAAAATGTTTGCTTTGGCATTTGCTAATAACTAAATTATAATATCAATTTTGCCAAATGAAGATTCTTATTCCTACACTATAACCTACTTAATGTAATTTCAAAATCACAAGCTAAATAAAAAAAACAATTTAACCATCACAGGGAGTAACCAACAAAAATATAAATAAAATTTAAATATTAAAAAATGTTTTTTATGTGTAAGTGTAATATGTAATGTAAGTACTAAATATTAACTAAAGCTTTTCTTTTTTTAATTATTTAATAATAACTTATTTTTATTTATTCGCTTATTTTATAAGCCATTCAACTCATTTTATTATTATTTAGCGTGTGAATCAATTAGTTTTGCATGTGTTTTCGCTATTACCAGCTTTTTTTTTTGTATTTATCTGATGTATCCTTATGGCATAATTTTTAATGGCATCATTACATTCTCGTTCACATAAATATGCGTTCATAAAAATTGTTTTATTTTTGGTTCTCAATCGTAGATATTTTTCTTTTATTTTTGTTTGTTTATTGGTGGTACATATTTATGTAGGTCAAGGTACAAAACATAATTTTATTCAAAGACTGCACATAATAATTATTAATTGTATATAAATTGAATTAGGTATTTCATTATTCATGCAGTAATGGATTTTAAGTGACAAGTAACAAAAAGGATCTACTCCGAAAATCTGACAATATTTTTTTTATTGAACATCATTTCGTGTGAAAATAGATACATAAAATCCACGGTTCAAGGACGATTATTGAAAATGTATGATAAGTATTTTTTATTTTTAAATAGAAATAACAGCCCACTCTATAGTGAAGAACTTACGGACTGAGCAATAATTAAGAAAAGGTGAATAATAATTCTATACTGTTATATTGTACAACAATAATCTTCTTGACAAAATAACAATAGATAAGAGGTCTCTAAGCTAATAATAATTTCGATAAGAAAATACTAACGCATTTGGGTATGTTAATTAAATTGCTTTACAAACAAAAATAAAATCAACAAATTGTTATGGGTAAATATTTAGAAAAATGTCAAGAAGAATATTAAATTAAAATGGTCGTAATTTATCCAATATTTGTATAAATCGTCTACACCAGTGGAGACTTATGAGAATTATTGATTTTAATCATCGTGCAATTGTAACTTTTAATAGTCAAAGAAGCTATCAAGATATGGCATTTATCTAATCTTTATACCCGTTTTATAACTATAGGGTATTATAACTTTGGTACGAAGTTTATAATGCCCCTTTATACTCATGTATGTGCCCGTTAGTGATCAAAAGATCTCTATTGTTTTGGATAAAATATAGAGGGAGGCTATTGTACAGTGTTTTAATCATTTACTTGAAAGACAGTCGGAATGTAGAAAAAATTAAAATGACACCAATTTTAGAGATTACAAAAATGAAACCTACCTATCATGTTTGAGCCAATTTTATTATAATCAATTGCACATAATTCTCTATTGATAACTAAATAATTTCATTTAATTTTGTTTTCTATAAAATCCTGATCAATAAATGAGTATTATTTTTTTTTTGTTATAGTACTGATAACATATTTATGTGCACTCTAACAAAAAATTGGTAACTTTTCCGTACATCATTAAAAAAAAAGGTCCTGTTTTGTTGCAATATTTCTAAAATTATTTACATTTTTTTTCTCTAATAAAAACAAAGAGAAAGAAAAACAGATTTAAAATTAATTAACAAGATTAACAACAAGACATTCAACATTAATTGTATGTAATATACAATTAATGTACATAGTCAAAAAAAAAAAAAAAAACAAAACTTGTCACACAATTATAAATACATTACCTCTGCGTGTCATTTTTCTTGTGTCTTTTCTTTTTTTTGTGCGATGAAACAACCAAATAGTGTTTAGGTAAATAAACTCTACAGCGACGATGATATCGGTTTCGATTTTCCGTGTATGCTCAATTGAGCTTTGATGCCTGTAAATGAATATAGAAAAAAAAATTATTTTCTATTTAATGAAACGTTCACACCAAAAACTATGTGCTACAAAGAATTCTAAAATAGGCCGTAATAGGATTCTAACATATCTATTGGGAATTGTTTAAAAAAAAAAAGAAGTAAATATTTTTTATCCAATTGTTACAGAGTGTGTAACTATACGCCATAACAAGACAATTAGATACAATTAGATTCAATTATTCTTCAATATTTCCCGACAATATAGGGACATTAAATTTATGTGAGATTGTTTCAAACTTATTTTTTGTATTAAACTCAATCAATACACTTTCATTACAAAAATATGTTTACTTACAATTTTTTTTTTTAGTTGGGACGTCACTTTATAAAAACCCAAAACGAAACGAAATAAACCTTTGATTAACAAATAAAAAAAAAACTATTAAAAGAAATAAAATAGTCCCCAAATACATAATCGTCTTCGTGATACATTATTCAATTAGATTTGTTCGAATTTGATTGATAAACAACATGCACATACAATTGTCGCCACATCATAGGCACCCACCCCATATTTATGTAATCAATCCAATTATAATAAACATTTTTTTCTGTTTATTGACATATATGACATACGTACGTACACATAAGTTTTGTAATAACAAATTAATGTTTTCTGATTATGATTATGGTAAAATAAGACCTCAGTTTACTTATTTACTTAGAAAATTATAATGTGAATTGTCATCCAATTCAATAAAAATTGGTATGTAATTCAATTAACTCACCGAATTTTCATTTATTTTTAGTAATACAAAACGCGGTTGTCTTAAGAGCCAAATAAATGTTCAATAAAACCATGTTTATTTTACCAAAATAACTCTGTCCACACACCAAACAATTATGATAATTTGATCTGGGTTTCGTATCAAATACTTACTCAATTATGTCAAGTGATTTTTAGGGTAGAAAACAAAAACAAAATTAAGAACTATACCAAATTAAACTTATTAAAGATTGAAGAAAATTTATTGTACTGACGTCACAAAACCTTTCTTGTATAACATTTTTTATATAGTAGTTAAAATTCTCCTGACTAAACATTGAGATTATTCAATTTGATGAATCAAAACCAATCAAATGTTTTATTTTTCCCCTTTGAAGATTAGGACACTTGGATGGTGATATTTAAAAAAAAACAAAAAACCATACCTTCGGTAGAGCTAATGTGACTAACTCCTAATGCTTCCAATTCCCTCAACAGTGGTCCCAGACTAGTACGATCCGATTCCAAAATTTTCGTATCCATCCGAATAACGGCCGATTTCTCTTTTTTTGTTTGCGTATGCCAAACCAAAATTTCCGAACAATTATTTGCTTTCGGCTCAATGTCGGCCAACTTAAGGCCAATACTTTTAAGGAACTCATCCTCCTCGTAACCGGCCTTATATGGCATTGTAGCATTAGGACTGTGGGCCAAATATTCTAAATTCACAGCAAAACCAGCCATATCAACAGGCCACAATCGTTTTGCTGGCCATGAATCGAAAAATCCAATTATTTTACCCTAAGAAAATTTATTTTTATAACAATAACAACAACAACAAATCAATTACCTTTTGAACAATGGGTGTGCTAACCGCATACAAACCAATCAAACCAACCGGAAACATTGATACACGTTTAGTGTATCGTATTTCCGAAAAAAGTTTCAAATCAAACGTATTGTCATCATCGCCAAAATATAAAACGCCCGGTTTTTTACCATTAAGACGTATCCAATTGATGGCAGCCCTTCTATTCGCCACACCACGTGGTATTGGCGCATATGAACGATAAACATCCGGCATAGGACTAGCTATATGTGTATATGGTATACCTACAAAAATGGAAATGTAAAAAAATCTAGTTATTTTTAAATGGAAATAGAAAATGAACTGAAATCACCAAATTTATTAAGAAGATAATCTAGAAATGAATTACAACCGTCAAAATCATCTGCCACAATCCAATGTAATTGTGGTATGTGCATAAGTGTTTGGCCAAGTCTTGTCAATTCTGCAATTTGTTCACGCCTCGGGTATGTGGGCGTAACAAAGTAAATAGTTGGAAGCGGTGCTGCTGCTGCTGCTGCTCCTGCGGCGGCTGGACTTTGTTTAATTAAGTATGGTCGAGTATCGTCAAAATTTTCGTTGCATATAAATGTACTATCGTTAATTGTTATTGCTGATGTAACAGGTTTAACGATGTCACCTTGATGGGAATTGGAATTTATTTCTTGAATTATTTATTTTGATTTACTACAAGCGAGTATTATTTAAAAGCAGAAAATACCACTCTCCTTCATATCTACCTCTTAGAGGAAGTTCTCTAATCTCTGAGTTGAATGTTTGTTCATCCCTTGTGGAGATTAATAAAAGATACTTTGTATAATTGGAACAAATTATAAAATGTCGTCGTTTTCGTCATGTCTAATATAATTTTAATATTTTATACTTAATTGCCGACAGGTATCCAATCAAAAGTGAACAAATACCATCTGCGTTATATTTTCCTGCTTGATTATGTACCCTAATTACAGGGTACATACACACACACACACAATCACATACATATGCTTTCATGAATAGTATTAATATGTGATGTATGGTTATAAATTAAGGGGGATAGTTTCGTTTTGTATTTTCCGACTTAATAAAGCTAAAATTATCCAGTAATTACCAGTAAATTATAAGTTATAGGAAAATTTTATATAGAGATATACATAATATACCTATGGATGTATATATAGTATGTGTAATAAACTATAATGTAGGTCAAAAGCATATTTCGGGGTGAAAATGTACCTTAGTCATTCATATTTTGACATATTACTTATGTGGGTTATTAGTTAATTGGGGGTTTTGTATTATGAAGGTTTAGCTTTAGGGAATAGAGACTTATTTGTTGCAAATACTTGGGTGAAGAATTTAATTTTCTCATTCAGTTAAGTAGGATGTTTTAGGGAACTTTAATTTATGACAGGTTACGCTTTAATAATTTAGCAAAATCTCGTATGAAATTTCATTTTGCCAACTACTTTTATCATATAGAAACATTTCTAAAAATGATGCCAGGTGGTCTTTGAATATAATTTGTAAGCCCTCATAGACCAGATGTACCCTACTCATGAATTGAGATACTCGTTAAGTTTTGAGTTGTTATTTGACATATTCTTGATTAGTTCTGTATCTGTAGCCCGATTGATTTATTGGAAACAAGTCTAAACAATCTATCGTCTAGTATCATTAACATAAATACTAAGAAAAATCTATGGATCCGTCTGTGAAAACCAATAATAGAGAATACGCTACAACCACGAATTGTACATTGACATGTACGAAAATGTAAATGTGGTCAAAAAAAATCAAAATAGGACACTAACGATGGACGGGAGAAGAAACAGCTATCAGAAAAATTCTTGAAAATGTACCCGAAGGCACAAAAAGACCTGGTAGACTAAGGTGGATGGATAATGTGACCGAAGATACCGCGAAACTAGATATAAGAAACTGGAAAGAAGCTGCTAGAAAGCGGAACAACTGGAGAACAAAACTTGTGGAGGCTAAAACCCGACCGGCGTTGTGACGCTAATGATGATGATGATGATGAGTATTATTAACAACAAGTCTACAACACATATTATTAATAAATCTCCAATAATCGCCACTAGCGAATGAGCGCAATTTATCTGTTTTGCCAAAAAATACCAGAAATACTTAAATTTTGTTCGTACCAAAATACCAGTGCCTAAACATTTATTGCCAGATTATACGTTACGTTACTATATACAGAAAATAATCTTAAAAATTCTATCACAACAAAATATTTATTATTCAGCAATTAAAATTAATTCATTTCGTTTTACACGAATTTTACGAAATTAATTTATCAAAAAAATAGTTTCAGTGTATAGTTCCTGTGTATTATTTTATTTTGAATAGGTAGGTAGGTAAGTATATGGAGGTAGTTATGAGAACTGAAGAAGATGAATAAAATGAAATATGTTTAAGCAATAGGAAATATATTACAACACAAATTAAATTACCATAATAACAAACATAATTGAGTCTAATAAATATATAGCATAAATTTCATAATTATATTCGGCGCGCGGTGTTTTAGTTTTATATTAAGAAATGTGTATAGAAATAATTCAATAGTTCACACGCTACAATGTCCCACGAAATGTAAATACAAATTTTGTTTTTTAATAAATAAGTTTCCAAAAAAAAAACTAGCAGGGAGGCTCGTGTTTAATAAAAAAATCTGTAAGCAAAGCTAAGCTTGTTATTTATAGCAAATTTTATGGACATGTTAATTCCTATTGTTCACTTATAAATATGCCATACTTGACGATATACTTAAATACTAAGTCAGTTCACTTGAGTCATTTGTTCTATTTTCGTTTATTTAATAGCTGCACAATTTCTAGATTTGTAATCCAATCCAAAAAAGAAGTAACAAAAGTGGATACTTCACGGTTAAGATTACTCTTTTTCAAGTAGCACTACAACGCGGCGTGCGTTTTGGCTTGCTCTACGAGACACTTCCAGATATTTCCGTCCTGTGCTCTCCTCATTTGTTATTCCCTTTCTATGTTGTTCCTCCATCTTATCCTCGGTCTTTCTCAACCTTGACTGTATTGCGGTTCAGTCATTAGTATCCGGGCTTGTGATCGTGTTAACTCCATTCTTGCAAGATGACCAGCCAATCTTAATCTCTGTGCTTTAATATAGTGTCTATGTCTTCTCAATTTATTAAATCATTTAGTTTTTGGTTGTTTCTTCGTATGTAATCGTAGTCTGAGTGTATGGTATCCGTTCGATTTCTTGTGCCATCGTAATCATATTTTTGCCTATTTTTAAATGTTTCCGAGTATTTTACAGGAATTCATTTGTCTAGATAAGAATACTTAAGACGATTAGTTCACACCGATTTTTTTAGCGATGTCGTCTGCCGGAACTAGGGTAAATATATATATAGGGGATTAATATAAAGTTTATTTTGCTCGAAGTTGTCTATATTTTAGTGAGTGATAGAGAGAGAGAGAGAGAGATAGAGAGCTGCTTTGTACCTTACATAAGTAGATATCTGGATATATATTTACTCAAATAAATAAATAAATCAATAACTGAGGAAATTTTATCTACAATAAAAAGTCGAAATAAGCATATTTACTTATATACATACATACATATATACATATATATATACATATATATATACATATATATAATATTATTAAATATTCTCAAAAAGACAATTTGAATTTGTTCCAAAAAAGAAAGAAAGATAAAAAACAAATAATTTTTTTGCTCTCTGGCAATCAATAATTTCAATGGTAAATATACTAAATACGGATTTATGTTCATATTTTATATTATGGTACATATTTATGTACATTGGTACATACTTCCCTACCTATATTTTTATTAGGGTGGACCGAATTCAAACTTAATTGGGTGGATTAAAATTTCATACCTACCTTCTTTATACTATATGATTATTATGACTAAATTTTGTCAAAAATAATGTGACTTTGACTAAAATAAAGGCCAGTGCTTGGATTTAGTGGATGTTTTATCGAAAAGTCTTTTAACGGGGGATAAAATATAATCGCAAAAATTCCTCAATAAATTCAACAAAATCCCAGCACTGATATGGGAAGAAACACACAAAAATATTTGTTGGTATACCCGAAATGATTCACATTCAGAGTGATTCATATTCAATATGGTGTTGTCTTTCTACCTTCTACTTATTTTTTTATAATATAAACCCAGCCCACAGCCTGATTCTCAATTATGCCTCCTATACCTATAGGTGTGTAGTAAATTTCTTATTTGCATTATGAGGAAAACTGTCAGAACAGCAGGGGCTTTCGTCAAATAAATTATTACAATTTTCTTTTTATATTTTACTTATTTTATGATTCATTTTAAATCAATCACTAAATATAGGTATCCGCTACAATACATTAGTATAATTTAATGTTTTTGGTGGTGATAGCGGCGTCGGCCGGTGTGAGGGTTGGGTTTAGCATTATATTTAGTATTATATTGACGAAATAAGATTCTATCTGTAAAGCCGATTATTGTTGTTATTGTCTGATTGAACTTGAAGCTCAATATAGTGTCATGCTAAGCACGTTTTTTTCCTTTGTCGACACGCAATAATCGTATTTATTTGGAGATATTAATCCGGGAATAATGCATTTTTCGAAATGGATATGTCATCCCCTTTTTTATCTTTTTGTCATTATTTTTGTGTGATGGATTTGGTAAATTACACATTGAACTTGTATGTGAGATGTATTTAATCGAGCCTATTACATAGAAATTAGGTTTTTGTGTAGGTTTTTTTTTTGAATATTCAAGTGGATCGTATTTCTGTATATGTGTCCGTATAATTCTAATTCTATAATTACAATTTGATAGAAAAATGATTTAGTGTATCTATCGAGGACCCTAACGAAGCAAATATGATACGGAGAGCATAAAATGATAAAAACGGTTAACTTTAGCATTTCTCTGCGGCCATAAATGTTCAAGAAGCGATTACATTTACGGGATATGTTACTGGTGGACTTTTCTTCATAATTCATAATTATCTATTAAGTTTATTGAGCTACTAATGTCGTACTATCCCATTCTAGATCACACGGTGTAGCTTATGGCTAGATAAATGTGAGGAGAAAGGGTGTCTTAGAATAAACTGAATGAAACATTAGTACATATGCGCCTTCTGCCTTCTACTAGAATGAGAAAAAGAGTGAATTTATGCTAAACGAAAACTGAATTTTAAAATCCTGATGCTATATTGGAATTAATGAACATAAAAACATATCTACATACTACAAATACACACAAATTAACATAAATAACCAGAGTGACACAGTTTTTAAAATTTTTTTAATTTTTTTCTTAACCAGCGACAAATATTTGTTTGTCCTCGACAGATACACACAAAGAATTGATACAGCTGGGTTCAACTCAATATATAGATAATATTAATAATATGTAGAGCTCCCACACTTCACACAGTGATAGGATTTTTTAATATTATACCTAATTGATATTGTCATCAAAATGAGATGAAAAAAAAACAATTATTTTTAAAACCAATTAAAATTCAATCTTATCAATTAACAAAAGACCAAACAAAATGCCTTACGGCCACAACATGCGATAAAATAGTTATGTAAGCCAAAAAGTTCACTTACCCGTTGACGACCAGATAACATAAATCACAACCAGGCAGAAAAGCGTGATAATTCCAAAGGTGTTGCGTAAGTATGCCATACTCGATGATGGGTAGTAACGCATGATTTACATTAAAATTGATATGGAAATTGGGAATTGGCTAGCGAAAAACGAAACTATTTGGCAAAAATATTTAGTGGGTGGTGATAATAACAGCACAACAAACAACCACAACAACCCGATTGCACTTGATAATGCATCAAGTGAATTGAAAACTTAGTTTTCATCCAGAATAATAGCAAAAATTTTACTTTGTGGGAAAAACATTTTCTTGATGAACTACTCTTTACTTTGGTTGTGAGGAGGATTTATCGATTTCTAATTTGGTGCAAAATGCAAATGAGCATTTGACAAAGATGACTTTTTTTCAAATGACACGAACCGTTTGTCTTTCCTTTTGTAATTCTGAGATTCTTTAACTTCCCGATACAACACCCTTCGATAGGATTTATTAACTGTGTCCAGTGCCGACTGATATCATTTCGATTTGTCTCTACACCCAATAGTCGCGATGTTTTTGTGTTTACCTGCGAAACGTTTGTTGTCTGCGCAAATTTTTTGTACGGCCCCCCCACGTTTTTTTGACGTTTGATGTCGATCACGTGACCTGTGTAAAGAACGTTTGTTGAATGAATAGAAGTACTAGATTAGTACTTCTATTGTTGTATGTCTATGACCTGGTCCGCGGAAAAAGGTTGTCAACCTTTTACATTCACGGACATTTGCTAGTTATAATTTTACGTGTATTTTTATTGTTAAGCCTTATTATTATAAAATACTATATGTGAGAAATATTATTGTTAGGTATATTAATATATATAAGCTTATTCTAAAGTGTACAGTTGTACACCTATAAACTATTCGGCAGTGGCAAATGGAAATTGTCTTGTTCTTCTAACTGTACTAAACGAAAACGGTATATAGATGTAATATACATTTTCAGTTCAATGTTGTTAAAAAAAGCTTTTCATTTTATCGTTTTCTCCCATTTTATGTTTCTCTCTTTTTTGCAATCAAATCGAAGGCTTTTTGACTTGATTTCTCTGGCTGAAAAAAAAACCTCCCAGCCACTTCGTTGTTATTAAAATTTATAAAAAAGACAAAACGACCATTAATGTCGGTAATTGGAGAAATCAAATAAATCGAAAGCTTCATTTCCAGACAGAAAACTGAAAAAAGTGTACTCCATAAAAATCCTTGACCAAAAAAAAAAATTTCTTTTTTTGGTGAATTGTTAGCGAAGCGAAGACGCTCAGAGACGAATTTTTTTATTTTTGTTGTGTTTGTTGGTTGAGTAAAGTGCGCTCTGCTGGCAATCTGGCACATAAACGTAACAAAACAATGGAATGCCCTCATCTGTGCGACAGTGTTAAATTAAATCGGAATTTTATAAAAACCAAAAAATGTGAGCTCACTGCAAGCACAGGAGGACCTTCTGGAAAATTGTGGCGTTGTTTAGGTAATTAATTTGTTTTCCGTTTGTGTGCATGTGTGTGTCGGTTTTGGTTTAGTGATTTTTCTATGGCTAAGGATTTCGCCCACATCACCATCATCATTAAAACCGGACGAAAAAGAAAAATTTTTTCCTCCAAGCTAACGTCAAAAATCAATACGTGGACGTAGCTACTTGCTCCGACACACACGACCAATTTAATGTAATTTCGCTTAATTTGCAAGAATGGATTTTTCATTTTCGTTTGCATTCAATTTTGTTTTGTTTAGCAATTTATTAATGTTTGGGGCAATTATCACGATTTCCGATTTTTTTTTCTCCAACCATACAGTCAATAAACTCAAAGTCCAATAACTTTTTTCGTTTGCCCATTTTACTGTAAATGTAACCTTGATTTATTTTTTTTTATTATCGAATGACGTTGATGTAACTCGCGAAAATTATATTTTTTTTTTTTTTTCGTTAAAGTTTAATTGGAATTGGGTTCTTAGGTAAAAATGATACCTGTATTCTGTAAAAAATATTAAAGATAGTCGTAGGACGTAGGGAGTGAGTATGCGATCATAAATTACCTACATACAGCAATGCTGTCGTTAAAATACTTCTAATTTAGTTTTTGAAATAATTGATTTAATACAATGTTCCAGGAAATAAACATCTCTCTAAGGACTAAGAAATTAAAAATTCGATGCAAAATTAAGGTACACACTCCCCCTATCCAAATATACATCTATATATAATTTAATAGGTTTCAATGTTTTTTTAGACGGATTTTTCAAAACGTCCAATATGATCGGTTGCCTTTTTTCTCTTTGAATTCACTCCTTTTTTTCAAAATCTATTCCATTTTCTTATACTGCTCTGTTCCTTTCCACATTTTCAAAACAATATTTTTATTCTCTGCGCAAGAAAAGAAATTCAAGTTTTGGCATTCTTGTTGAATGTAGTACTAGATTTCATTCATCTTTTTCTGTACTCAGTAAACGACAGGGTGTTCCGTCTGTTCGATTTTTATTTGTTTTTGCGGTACCAATTCAAAAAAATTCTTTTAGTGATGGCAAGTTCGATACTTTTGAAATAATTAGTATGTTAGAACGAGAAAAACGTTTTGCTGTTGTCAATTGTGGTTTTTTAATAAAATATTGCTAAAAATTGTTAATTTGAATATTATTCGTTGTTAGTATTTGAGTACTTGATTATCAGATAGTGTTATATCAGGTACCCAAATAGTACACATCATTACTTTCTTTCTTTGTTGTTTGTATAAAAACAGCTGATGTGACAACAAACTGACCAAAATTATAAACAAATATGTAGTTACTTGATTGATATTGATTATGACCGGAGGTTATCAAGGATCACTTTCATATTTTAGATTAGAAAAAAAGCACGTTTTATCTTATAATGATTTATTTGAATTCTTTTTTTGCAGAATGTACCTCAACAAAAGAAAACTGGATGTGTCTGCATTGTGGTACGGTTCTATGTGGTCGCTATGAAAATGGCCATGCTCTTAGCCACTCATCGACAAATACCGAACATACAGTCTGTTTGAATACACTAAATTGTTCGATTTACTGTTACACATGTGATGATTTTGTGACTAATGATTTACCGAAAAATGTATTAGAGGATTTACGTCAAGAGTTACGTGACGATGATACATCATCGGAAACGTCAACGTTCATCGATGAATCGTCATCGTCGAAGTCTCAACAGGAAACGGCCAGCACAACATCAAGTGATTCGGGCTGGGAAGAACCGGCTATAGGTAGAAAATTAAGACCAAGAAAACGAACAATTTCCAGTGACAGTAGCGAAGGCGTTAAACGAAAAACTCTCCGCAAGGTTTGTGATTGTTTTATTTTTGTTCTTGTGTATTAAAATTAAAAAAAATTTCTCTTCTTTTCTTGGTAGTTTGTTGGATTGAGAAATTTAGGAAATACTTGTTTCATGAATTCCGTATTACAATCGTTGAGCAATATACAAGAGTTTAGTTGCTATTTCAATTCTTTGCCGTCGCTCGAGTCAAAACAGCAAAAACGTGTTTATCATTCCAGAAGCTTAAAAGAGAATGTGAACAATGCAAATGTTGTCGAAGAACTTAGAAAAATTTTAACAAACCTTAGTCATGGTGGGGATGGCACAAAAGCTATATCACCCGAATGTCTATTTCTGGTAATATGGAAAGTTGTACCACAATTTCGAGGACATCGACAACATGATGCCCACGAATTTTTGAGGTATATGTTGGATCGTTTGCATACAGAACTACAGCATTTATCTGTTCCAATCGAACAAATGTCTAGTAAAACTAACAAATTAATTAGTACATCGAGTTCGATTGAAACCGGTAGTATTATGTTTAAAGGACGAAGTTCTATTGTGACTAATGTATTTGGAGGAACACTTCAAAGCGAGGTTGTTTCTTTTGAATGTTAGTTATTGCCGGGTAGAAATCTAAACTAAAAATATGTTTTCTCTTTTAGGTACGATGTTTGATATGTGGCATGGAAAGCAAAAAACATGATCCATTTCTAGATTTATCACTTGACATTCCTGAAAGATTTTACAAAGATAGTGATGATGAAAATAATAAACCGGTTTGTCATATAGCTGATTGTTTGACCAGTTTTACCGAGGTATTTAAATTTTAATATTTTTTTTTATGTTAAATGTTTATGTAACTCTAACCCGCACATAATGTAATTTGTAAGCAATTTGGACACAAAGTTCTGAAGAATAAGTTTGGAGGGGGATAGATTTAACCATCCGTTTAGAAATAATCTTTTCGCAAGCGAATGTTTTACGATAAGACCTTTTGAGTGTGCTTGTTATTTGACTTAAATCATACCAATGGGATATCAAGTCAACTTGATTCGAATTAAATAGATGAGTCTTAATTGACGCTAAAAATTATCCAATACTCAAGACAAGCAGTCAAATAACGCACGTACTCTCTTGATTGTTGAGTCTGTTAAGAGAAGCGCTTTTGGGTCAGGGTGGAGATGCCACTGCAGTTTTTTTAAAAAAATCTATATATGAAATGTGGAAGTAAATTTATTGTTTTTGGTTTTTTTCTCTTCTTAAATCATTGCAGATTGAAGAATTAGCCGAAACCGAACTGTACTACTGTAGCTCCTGTAAATGTAAACAAAAATCAACGAAACGTTTTTGGATCCGACGTTTACCGAACGTTCTATGTTTGCATATAAAACGATTTCGATGGAACAATTTTTTTCGAACAAAAATTGATTTGCGAATTTCATTCCCAATAACATCAATGGACATGTCACAATTTGTACTGAACAATGGACCAGAAACGCGACGATCTAGCGCCGGCAATAATGTTTACGATTTGGCCGCTGTTATCGTACATCATGGCAATGGGTAAATATATTCCACCATCATATTTTCCCATTATTACCCCCCCCCAAACCCCGCTATTTTTTGTAGATATTATTTTTTGTTTTTGTCTTTACATTTTCTGTATTTGATTTGATATTGAAACACACGTAATTAAAAATTGCATTCAAAGCTCAAGCTGTGGACATTATACCTCATTTGCAATCAACAATGGTACATGGCTCCATTTCAACGATCACACTGTCAAAGAGGTATTACCGTCTGCTGTTGCTGAATGCAAACCGTATATTTTATTCTATATTAGAAGAGATTTAAATAAGACATTATGAGATTAGATTTCAGACTGAAATTACGTAAGGAACATAAAAAAAAAATAAAACAAAAAAAAAAACAGAAAAATTATAAAAATACAATTAAAAATATACCTAAAAAAAAATCTATCAAAATTGAGTCACTTTTTTGGGTTTATCTTATTCTACTAGTTTATTTACGACTTTCAGGAAGTTTTTTTTTTTTGTAGAGATTACTTGATCAATTTGTATTTGTATTTATTTGATTGAAAATGGGAAAGCCATATGCTTTTTCAAAAAAAGAAAACATTTATTTAAACATCTTCAACGAGAGAGATTACATCATTTTCTTCCAAATACACATTTTATTATTGGCCGGCATGTCAAAGCTTTGCTGTAATTCTAGACCAACTTGTTTCGCAATTGTACGTAAATCGACAATGTCACGAATGCCCCAAGATTTATCTCGTTGCCGTAGACTTGCATCAAAGTCCACATTGCTTTGTGGTGATATTACACCATTTTCAGCCATTGCACCATAATTTATTAGAAGACCATTGACTTTGAGCACCGACGAAGCATTCCGGAACAATTGATGGGTACATTTAATTGGTGAAACGTGGATCATGTTTATGTTTAGCAAATAATCGAATTGGTGCGTTAAATCTGGTAGCGTTTCAAAGAGTGTACCAGATAAATCAGGATTAGAAATTTTCCATTGTGGAAAATCTAATGAAATGTCGATTTGTAGCGGTTGGCAAATGTTTTGTGTTGGACATTCAATAGCATAGGCTCTGATGCTGTTCAAAAAATGTGCATCATACTCAGATGGTTGAATGGTAATGTTTGGAAAATGTGGCGCAAAATAGGCGGCATGTTGTCCAGTACCGGATGAAATTTCCAGTAATTTTAGATCTTTCCGATTTTTATCGAGAACGTTTTCTAGAACGTTTAGTATTGGTTCCGAATTCCTATTGGCTGATGGATTAATCATTTTGTGTGTGCTGAAAAGTTTGTGAGTGTTTTTAAGTTGTCGATGAATTATTTTGAATTTGGATAGATATGAAAATGCAACACTTACACAAAAGATAAAAGAAGAAAATATTACATAAAAATTAAAATCATATAAATATAAAATCTTACCTCATTTTGTGGCAAAGTTCTTGCTAAATTATTTGTTTTTTATAAAGTTGTTAATTGTTCGTAATTTGTTTTACCAACAGAGTGTAAATAAAGATAAGATTAGAGATGTACAGTATTTGGGTACATGGATATAAAAATATCAATACCAACAACGATTAATATTCGAATACTAACTAGGGATTAATTACGGATAACAGTTTTCAGCAATATTTTATAATACAATTTCCAAAAGAAACTCAGAAAATTATTATTTATTTTATTTTGACATCACTGATGTCCGCACCGACAATAAAACGCTTTTCTCGCTCTAACACAATTTATTTCGATACATGTCCCTCTCTTCACCGCTTCATCAACTTTGTTTGGCAGTGAGCAAACGTTAAAATTATGAGCCGTCCAAGCTTCGGCGCTAAATTTAAATTTTTTAAGCGATTGAATAAAAAATATCACGCCATATTAAATTAATTCAAAGGGAATTTCACACACATATTCCAATTATTTTAGTTAAAATTCGTGACGCCATTTTATAGTATATGGTGATGTGTTAAGTGATTTTAATTTTAATTTATGTAAGTAAATATTAATAAATAAATAAAATCTGTAACATTTTAACATATGTATATTAGTACTTAGTTCCATCTAATACTGTAAGAATAAGACATTTTGCAATTTGATAACTATACAATCGGTTTTACAGTTTCTCTTGTATCTTAAACATACATAATAAATACTATAAAAGTCCTAACTGTACCTATATATAGTATGTACGGTGTATTGTGTAATGTTTATTGTACAATAAACACTTTCACACTATACCACAATAAATAAATGGAAAAAAAATCCGAAAATGGAAAAATCTACAGACCGGAAAATTGATGACAAGCCAATGCCAATATTATATATGTATAATATGAGTTTTGAAAAAGTTATGAATAATTTTCATTTCAATTAGTTTTCGAATATACGTACGGCAAACAAATTTAATTTAATTTGAAAAAAAAAAAATATCCCCTCTATCGATAGGTTAGTGCAGTTTGAGCTGTGGATGCCATTTGATTTCGGAATTACTTAGTATGAGAATTTTTCGATTAAACTTCCATCATCACACTCATACTGTGTAACTTCAGTTAGCAGTTAGATCTTCTAGCTATGGATTATAAAGACAAGCTTATTTGCATTACCAACATCAATGGTAAAAATTTTCTTGATCAAACTTATTCGTCTACGTTATGTTTGATTGCTCTTTTTTAAATAAATTTCCATTTTTACTAGAAAATATTTTCCATAGCTCAGAAATATGAGCAAAACAACCCAATAAAAAAAACTACAAGACCGTACATTTGATTATTTAACTATGTATAGCAGCTATGTACAGTACATTGTACATACATATATGATATATAGTATGTGGGTATACAGAGTGAAGCTATCGCTCTATTTATACAAATAGAACCCAAAGCCTCAAAATCGAAATGCAATTTTCCGCTATGACTTCTAATTTTATAGGTCATCCTTTTTGTTTGAATAAATCAAGCCACTCTGAATAAATATTGATGATGATATGTCAACCAAAAATAAGAATATTAATGAGTTCTGATATTAAACTTGAATCTCTGAATATTTTGTTGAAGAATATTTTTTCTTCTTCTATCATTTTTTTTATATACTTATATATATATATATATTGAATGTGATGGTGTAGATGTGATGGAATAAAAAAAGTTTTCTAAGAATCGCAAATAGAGAATTTGCTCATGTCTGGCGGGAATCTATATTTTCGAGTATAGTAAGTTAGTATTATCACCGGTATGAAGATTAATTAAATTTTGTACTTTAATTAAAAAAATATTATATATTTTTTAGTTTAAATTATAAATGAAACTTGGTCTCTAAAGTCTATATTTATAGTTGGAAAATTAAAAGACAATACGTCCACGTATAATTATGGTCTCCAGTTAGATTGCCAGATTTTGCCATTCATTCGGTTGGTGAAATTACAAATTTTCTATTATATTGTGGAAGAAAACAAAAACTAATTCCGCTGGAGTTACTTTTTCGGACTCGATAATACCTAACGTTTAAATATAAAGTAATTCGATCTATATATACCTACCTACAGAAAGTATCCGGCTTGTTGAAGAAGAAACACTTTCAGGACATATTCCTCATATTGAAACTATATATGTAGATCGTTAAAATCGAAAGAAGTTAGGTGGAATTGAAAGTTTATAGAGGAATGTCCTCTCTCTCGTTTCCATGTTAATAAAAACAACAAAAAACTACATTTATGGCATGTCTGAGGGACACCGCTCTGTCCATGTCCTGAATAAGTATTTCCCTTATTATATGTGTGTAATATCGTGTAAAAATTCTAAAAGCAATTACGTGTGAAATAAAAAAAAACATCTGGCCAAGACAATTACATATTTGGTATGAATTAGAATTCGTTTCACATTTTCTGGTACATATCTAGAGATTAAATAGTGAAAGAAACTTTAATTAGTTTGGAAATGTGTCACAACACACGTCATAAGTTAAAAACACCCAAAAATCACTCCTGTTTCCATCACCTCTCGCTCTTGTACCAATTTACGTTAAACTCAATTTATTTAATTAATTTTAAACCCTCACAATTACTTTTCCATTATCAATCTATTATAATAATAAACCTTAATCATCATTATTGCCCAAGGCCCAATACATACCTACATATCGTCTATCTTTTTGTACAATATATATATATATATATATATATATATATATATACCTACCTATACCTAGGAGAGTGGACGATGTTTTAAAGGAAAGGTTCAAATTAACCCTAATTTTGTGATATCAAGTTACGTTAAGCTAAAAATTTTATATAATTTACGCTTAGCAAATTAATCCATTAGCCAAACATTATAGCTTGTCATGTTTACGTTATTTTATATTTTATCAAATAAATAAACAAAATTTAAGGGCGATTATTTAAAATGTTTACGAAATCATGGGTGAAGGGGAACGAGGACGGTCGGGTGTTATGTAGAAGATGTCATGACACAATAATGAAGGTGTAAAATGTTTTTCAAACATTATTTTTTCTATATATGTGCGATATGGCAGTGATGTAAGGTGGAAGTTGTTTTTGTGGGTGTTTTTGTAGGGGAGGGGGGGGGGTTTTGATTCAATAATTTTTGAAATTAAATTTTACATGCGCTGGTGTCAAGTCAATAAAATTAAATTTATTACACGGAGGTAGTTAAAGTTCCTGCAAAAATAAAATTGATTTTTATTAAATTTGAAACTTCATCCATATTGGATCAGACGGGTGGTTGGGAATTTTGTTAGCCAACATTCTTTTCAACGTCTAACAATCGCACAGACAAAAAATTGGAAATCCTTAGTCCCTGTTAGAGACTTTGTCAATATACTAACAATACCAGTAGATACTAACTAATGGCTAAGAACTAACTAACAAACTAACAAAGAAGTTGAACCAGACACAATCAACATTATAACTTAGTTGAATAAAGCCATTCAAAAAAAAGGTAGAAAGACCTAAAGTTAAAGAAATCACGAATTTGTCAAATTCAAAAGGGTATCGATAACTAAAAAAAAAAAGGTTCAATGATCTTCTGACCAGCAGTATGCTAACATCGTTGACCGCACAAAGATGTTTGTTATTAAAATAAAAATAAAAAAAAATTATTTTGAGTGTGAAAAAAAATCACTACATTTCCGATAAGAAAATGACAATTTCCAACAAAACGGTAAAGGGACAGGAAAATGTAATGTCACCTCATATGAAAATCATTGTGTACATTATTATTATTTGGTTGATTTTCGATTTCCTAACTTGTCAAAAATGTCAAAACTTATTCCGAAAAATTCTAAGAATAAAAAAAAAAACGTTGCAAATTCTTCCTCAATATTCTCCCTTTTTCTATCTATAACTCGGTTGGTTGGTTGACGGAACTGTTTGGTGGTTGATTTTGGTGTTGTATCCAAACATGAGTCAATCTATGTTATACAAATACATATGTATACATATATATAGTCTGTTGAATGTACATATTGTATAATATCGTATAATGTACATGTACATAAACTACATATTGTATAGAATTCCGAATTTTCAGAAATTTAGATTGTGTTTATGTTTGTTGTTCATACATAAAACGAATTTGTTGCTGGAAAATGAAATAAAAACTTGCGAGACAGTGTTTTCAATAAAATGTCAGCACAGCTGTGGTTTGCTGGCATTGATTAGAAAAATACTTTCCATCCAATATTAAATACGAAGATAAATTTTTGATGGTTTTATTTTCTTCTTTCCTTTCTCTTGAAAGATTCAATCGAAATATTTTGGGTTTGTTTTATATATTTTTTTTTTTAATATTTGAATCCGTTAACTACTGACTACCTGTCTCCATCAAAAACCTAAGAAATATTTTAATTTTTACAAAAAAAAAAAAACAAAAAATTCCTTACTATATAAATTCTCGCCCTTGCTGTACGTACAAGTTTCATACAAAACAATCCTGGGCATATCAGATTCATCACATCACTGTTCCAGTCTATGGATGGCAATGTGATCGATTTTATTAAATCGTTTTGTGTGGACCTTCTTCATTTTCACTGTCCTTGGTTCAACAATATTTTATTATTTATATTATTAAATTTAAGGTAAAAAATTAAGTTTAAAAAAACGGCACCGCAGTCGTTCAATTATGACACCTTACGAAATAAAATATTTTGAAAGCGATTAAAATCATATTTTTCAATGATCAATTGCTTAAGATCATTATTAAGAGTTTGTTTTTCACAGCATACAACAGAATAATAAATTATGGGTCTTGCTTTCTCGTTATATTTGACTCGTGTTTTGATCATACCCCTTACTACGAAGTAACAAGTAAGGAATGCTATATTCCAGTCTATATTCTCTCTTATGCATAAAGAATTCATTGTAAGTTTAGTTTCAGAACAAACATATTTTTAAGTCTCTAATGATGTTGTCACCAAAGCTTCCAATTTCATGAATGTCTAATCAATAAAATTTGCTTACTACAACAACAAAAAAAAAAGAAAAAAAATTAAAATTTAAAAGCAATGGTCATATGTAATTATAATAATGTCATCGACAGCCGTGTTATTTGTCTAGTTTTCCGCAAAACCCATTTCAACATGCGTTTTTAGTTAAAATTACATATTTTATTGCAGTTTAATTGGAAAAAAAAAAATTAAAACATTTATCACTGTACGATGAAAATGATTTATTTCCGCAGAGTTGTATACACCAGGTATGTGTGAATTAAATTTTCGAACCGATTGCATATATGTGGAGTAAATTCCTTAAATTCATTTTATAGATATAACATCTATTATAGATTTATAGGGATAGGGTCACAGTTACGTAAAAAGGGGGAAAAAAATACGCGGACATAATTTCCTGGCAAATTATTAGTTTTTTCTGATATTTTCTTCTTCAATAATTAATAAAACGAAGGAGTTCCGGTTTTTAATTTTAAATAAAAAAAATATTGAAGAGAAATAAAGAAACAAAATAAAAACAGTTCAAATTTCCCTACTCTAAACCCGTCTTGATCACGTTGTAAAGATGGAAGTTCCAATTTACATTTTTTTTACTTACTACATTGATTTTTTGTTGGGATTCTTTCAATTTCAGGAAGTTATCCATGAATTACATTTTTTTGGAGTTTTCACGATTTTGATATCCAAAAATCTTTATTAATTTCAATTTGAATAATTTTTTCAATATTTAATTGTTCCCCCCTGTTCCCCCCATTGTTATGTGAATTTTCTATGACCATGTCATGATCAGTTTGTGCTCAAAAAGTGAGATGAAGACACGTGTTGTTCTTGTCACATATGTACGTGAGTTATATTTAAAATATTTCTTAAAAAAACAGTTCAAAGCCTTCTGCAATACATACAGGCGTATGTACATATATGTATGTATGTTTCAACCAAATAACTGTATTCTATTTGAAATTAAAAAAAATAAAATAATTCTCAATTGTTCCTTTGTAACTGGTAAATATTTATATAACAAAATATATGTATGTGAAGTGAGTCTTAGTTCAACCAATTTCATCATTTTCGTTCTTTATGTGACCTTTAAATATTAAATGGTTTCTTATACTCCGAAAAACAGAAGTCATACAAATTACACACCTTGTTTGCCATTAAATCAACATGGGAAATTAATATCAAACCAATGTAATCAAATAAAAGTTTGTTGGTTCAAAAGAACAAATAAGAAAAAGTTGATATTATTTTCATTTTCAATTTGTTATGTCAATATTATCACATCCATTCTACTTAAATGCTTGCTAGTTGTACATTAAAACAATTTTTTTTTTTGCATACTTAAAGGTGTAAACTACTAGTACCTCCAACCCGTCTTAAAGACGTAATAAGTTTACCAAATTGTTGTCTATATTAGTTCGCTAATTCGAAACCAACTCAAAAATGCGAAGAGCTAAGGATTTACCTAGGCAAACAAATTTATCTAACAAAACAACTATCTTCTTTGCCAAATGATGAATTGGAGGGGATTTGAAATTTATTATGTACAGTTTTGAGTAATATTTCAGTTCAGGTATTTACATTTATTTTTTTTCTTCTAATTTTGACTTTAATTATCGCAACATCTATAATAATACGGTATTTTATATGAAAATTAATTAACATCTACACAATAGGACATAGAAACAATGAAGGCATCAGGATTGTATCCATAATATTGTGGGATAACAAATCAAACAACAATTTCATCAACTTTGTTATTGCAAACTTATTGTTATCCATGCATGTTGCAGTGTGATATAAGCATTAAATCCTGGAATATACATGGTAGCTGGACCGTCTATAATCAAGTCTCCCAACAATATCCACCATATATGTATACAAGAGGTGCATGTATTATTATTATTATTATTATTAAATACGTGGCGTATGTATTTGGATGGATATATGGGGGATATTGAGGTTGGTTTATATTTATAAGATCACAAAATTCAAGCCATACCCAAAACCCAGGTGCGCTGCAAGCCAATATTTAGTAAATGAAAGCTTTCAACTGCTGCTGCACATTGCATTTGAATACATACAGGAAGCAGAGCCCTTACTATTATGGTTGGCATAATTTTACTATAGGATGTCCACATGGGCGCCGTTTGAATTTTTTTTCCATTACAGTTACAGTGTAAGTTTAAATTACTTTTATTAAATCTAAAAACCCAATGGTTAATTACAATTACTGAGTCACATCAAAATTACTCTTCTAAACTTCATCCTACTTTGAATACACATCATTGGTAAGTTGGTATGATTTAATTTTAATATTCAAATATCCAACGACCATCAATATAAAAGAAGTTATATGGCAATTTTTTGACGGTAATGTCATTTAAAAAAAAAAAAAATCAAGAATCTAGGGAGGGAGTGAACAAATACCTTCACTCTGC
This sequence comes from Platyura marginata, assembly GCA_026745375.1. Classification (NCBI taxonomy): domain Eukaryota; kingdom Metazoa; phylum Arthropoda; class Insecta; order Diptera; family Keroplatidae; genus Platyura; species Platyura marginata. The sequence goes on along the minus strand of JANSTT010008889.1, from coordinate 53,586 downwards.
GGCGCCAATGGATCCTCACCTAGTATACATTAATGTATAGGTAGTCTCTACAACATATTATGGAATTCTTGTTGTTATGATGATGTATTAAGGGGGACTGCTGCTTTGCTAGTGGCGAAATAATTTATTAATGCATATTAAACCTTGTTATGCATAATTTGAATAGAACAGACTGTGATTGATAGCTTTCATTAAATATTCGGAAAATAGCATAGCAATTTATATCTCAATATCTACCGGTGATGGTGTATGTATTTGTATAGGCAACATTAAAGCTTCTGGTGCACATTAGAGGCTTAGATTGCTAACGAGCTTAACTTACTGAACTCACATTAAGTATATATTGTGGAATATATTAATCAAAACACCACACGTTTTATAAATTTTCTTCATCAGAAAGATTCTTTCTATATCTTTATATGTACAATGTAAGCTATAAGTTACGTAAATGGACTTTCTTGATTATCTATATATGTATCTCTTATCCTATCCTAATGATAATAATTTAATATATATTGAACAAAACTAGGAAAAAATAATATAATATAGTCAGTTACGAAGATATGGATGTGTTTAATTTGCTTTAAAAATAAACATCTTAGTATAGGTTTAGGAATAATTAATAAGATAAAACCGTTTAGGACAAACAGACGGATATTTATATTTTAACTTAAAATTTCACAAGAAATATGATGAATAATATGGTTAGGAACTCCGTAAATAAGTTAAGTCCTTCCGATAGATTAATAAGATTTGATAGATTTGAGTTCGAAATTTATAAATTAATTTAAAGAAATTATTTTTCGTTAGAATTGATTTCTTGATATTATATCAACGATAATGAGGTAATCCGTTACATATACATATAGTTCTAGTTGAGTACTCAAACACCATCAAATAAACAATTACCACAAAACATGTGCACATAGCCTACTACTACTACTACTTATATATATAGAAAGCCTTAATTAGAAATCCTATATGCCTGAAAATTGGCATCAAGTGAAATAACATGCTTGCGGCAATGCAGTTTACATTATAATAGAGGGTACCAATCATATGGTCGGTCATATATGGCTTGATAATTACCATAATCTATATTATAGTATAACAATGTGCTAGATCTAGATATGTATAAATGTAGTAAGTTAAATTTCTCAAATTTTGATTTAAGATATTTGGGAAATAGTAAAATTCTACCGTTAAAGATTTTATTAATTATGTCGGCCATATACAGACTAAAGAAATACAATAAGTAACATTTGACTTTAATTTTTTCAATTAACGCATTGAAGTTTTTTTTTAGTGCACTCTTAATGCACTGTAAACGTGAAAAGATGATTATAGTTTTGCCTGAATTTTTATTTAGTAAACATAGAATTCTATACAATTTTTGTTAATAAATACATATGTACATCTATATTTATTAATAAAAATGATCCATGAGTCCACATTGGACTACATATATAAGTACACATATCTATTGCTCTTATATTTATTGTATATAGGTATATAACTTGACATCAATTACAGAACCAATTTTGCTTCTACAGGACTTCGACAATATATAATCTTAATCTATGTGACGTTATTATAACACATATGTACATATTGTATTATATATATATATATATAGTGAACTCATACTCTTATGTCATGTTATTAGTGAAAATTTACATAATCCTTAAAGTAGTTAACGAACAGTCAGGTATATGTAATAAATTATAACAAACCCAAAAATCATCAATATTCTTAATCGAATTAAATTTTATTACAACATGGTTAAGCATAATTTATTCATGTGATACAATCTCTGGAATTAGATATTTCGGATATACAAAATCTAATTTTTGTTATACAATCGGGCGCCATATTTTGTGATCAAAGTGGTAAGTGAGTTATAAAATGACAAAATATTTATTAGGGATGGTTATTTTATGACAAATAAATCGTTCAATGGTTGTTTGGTCAGAGTACATAAACATATATACAATGTACATACATACATACAAACATATATGGATACAAAATATCATATTACCATAAATATTAGTTAATAACATTCACTACAAATCGTGTACTTATTGTGATTTTAGGAATATTAATGACATATACTTAATTGATGATAAATAATTAAAACACTGTAAAAATAATGATTAGGACCCGAAAAAGTATAGGCTAAAAAATGTGATTTTTAAAAAAAGTCCAAAATATTTAAAAAAAGTCCAAATTCGGTAGAAAGATGACCTAGAATGTATGTTTCTTACCAAAATAACTATAAAGTAATAAAAAATAATAATTAAGGAACATTTTATTTCAGTCGTTTAAATAATTATAAAAAAATAAAAATTGAATATTTTATAGCGCCGCAATAGCATGCACTGTACAATTAAGTTTTTTTTTCAAGTTTTCCACAGTAGTTCACAAAAAAAAATTTTCACTCTATTTGGCGGTAAATTTGAATACTTCTATTAAGTTCAGAGAAAAATAGTTTATCCTATTCTTTTCCGGGCCATAATAATTACTAATTAAATTATAGTTAAAATTCATTCTTATTAGATTTTAATTGAAAGAGTAGTAGCTAGGTCTGCATTTGCCTAAGATGTTTTTTTTTTAAATATCTGTAAAACTAGTCATTAGTAAATATAATTCCATATAGTTTGAAGTACCAAATCAAATTATCTCGATTATAAGGAAAACTACATAAAGACAATCTAAATATACTAAATTTAATACGTAACACTTGCATTGCCAGTGCTTCCATAAATAATTTCACCAAAAATTATCGATTAAATTTTGTTGTTGGAGGAGTTTTCGTTCTTATTATTCTTCTAACTTCTCATAAATACATTAGTATCAAAAATACACTTTTACATCATCGTTATCTTGATGAAACCACCATTGTATACACATCCCATTCGCTTTATATTGAAGTTCTAAATTAAACAACGCCGTCATGATCGGCATATGGTACCATCAAAATGTTGAACTTGTAGAACACGACCCCTGCTATAAAAGCTAAAAAGGCAGTCAGTGCCGACAAAAAGAGGCCAACACAACGCGATATTATACAATATATAGAACAATATGGATGGTATGAATATTCGACGTGTCTGCCTTTTAGAATATATACACTCTCTGGGTTAGCATCTCTATCTCTCTATATATACATATGTACCCAGTTATAGGTACCCAGAGTTAGAATCATTTTGCCTTTAAACCTTAAACGTTTTAAACGTATATTATGTAATATACACGATTATAATTTAATTAAATGGCTCATATTTTTGTCGTAAAATCATGGAAAGTTAGAATTAAATGCTTGGAAATTTTCGAAACTTTTGTTCATCTATTATCTTAGATTGTGTAATATTAAAGTTTATAGGACACCATTGTTAATATATGTATGAATGTTAACTATAAAAATATCTTTTCATTCATTTTATTTTATTTTATCATTCATTCATTTAAATTCTCTTCTTTTTGTTTTCTTTTTTTACTTTTTTTTTTTATATGTCGCCAAAATGTTCACAACTAAAACTTTCAATTACATAAACCGGCTGCGCCAATTTTAACCCTTTCAAATAGCACGTCGAAAAGTTTGTTCTCTCTCCGTTAATATATATCCCATAGAGTTTATAACCATCATATACATAGATAAATATGTGTTTTATGTAAAAATTTCTAATAACACGGATATTACATCGTGTATCCGTCAGAACATTATGTTCAATCAATCATAAAAGTTTCCAGTACGAGTACATATATATGCGATAAGCTTTCACCAACCATGTACCATTAAGGTAGTTTTTTTTTTTTTTTTTTTTGAAGTAGTACCAGTACAAAACAATTTTTTTTGTTGCCACACGAAGTATTAAAAATGAAATACCAATTGCCCATTAATCAATAAACACCTTAAAGTGCTTAATGATGCATGGATGCAGTATAAATCATAATTTGAATAGGTATTATAATCATAGTTATATGAGAAATATATGGAGTGGAAAATGTTGAGTTTTTTTTAATATTGTACATATGTACAATACATAGTTACATTTTCATGGTAATTTTATTCCATTTTTGTCGGTTTATTATTAAATCTTGTTATATACATATTATTGGGATAATTATTAATAATAATTAATTAAAAGCTTTTGGATCTGAATCAAATTAATTTTTTTTTTTTGCAAAAGTAATTTTTCGGTTGTAGTATTTATTGAACTGTGTGCCCATGGGGCATATTGAGAAAAATGATAAATGGACACGAAAAGGGACAGTTTAAATAATTAAAATAAGAAACTTTGATAAGTGCATCTCTGACGCCATATTGTTTTTATATTAATGAAAAGTATAAGTAAAGTGAAGTGATATTTAACTAGTACCTACGTGTCCAAAAAATTATGTTCAAGTCAATTAGGGAAAATCTAATATTCAATTTTCCTCTACATATGTATATATATACAGTGGTGTGCAAAAAAATAAGTGTAAGGCATATTTTGTATGAAAAAGTGGAAATTCACCAATTTCTCCTACTTTTTAGGATTCATATCTGAGAAATCTATCTGGAAATAACGACAGTTGCAAAAGTTGGGAAGGGGTTGGCGTTATGCAAAATAATAAGAGTGAAATTAAATGCTATGAAATGCCTAATTAAAACCACAAACTAAATATGTGAATTATTTCTTTCACTTTGGAGTGCAATTTTTAAAGTTATGAAGTAATAGATTTCTTGCACAACGCCAACCCCTTCCCAACTTGTGCAACTGTCGTTATTTCAAGTCCATATTTTCAGAAAATATTAGCATTTAAAAATTAAGAATAATGGCATTCATAGATTTCTCAGATATCAATCCCAACTAGTAGAAGAAATTACTGAATTTCGACTTTTTCATACAAAATATGCCTTACACTTATTTCATTGCACACCACTGTATATGTAGATGAAAATATGGAACATAGACATAAGGATAAGACAATTATTTCTACATATCGTATGGTGTATGGTATATATGCGATATTACGTATGTGGAGCTACTAAATTTGATTTGCTATTATTTAGTTTGCATAATAAATTACATCAAATGTACATGAACGAAATAATCCGTATGCCTGACATGAGTGCCATTCCCATTTCTTTGAAAATAAAGTTATATAACACCATTATAGCATCCACTCACATATAATATTATATACTCTCCTCTCCACATCCATGTAACTAACTTAACTCAAGAACACTACTTGCAACTAATTAAATCTTTGAAGATTCCTAAGTAAAAAGTTTGAATCAGCTTCTGTATGAGTTACTTTTACCTTCTTCTTATTGAAACTTTAAGGATGTGTTCGGGTTGGATAAATATTATGTTTCTTTGGTTAATTATTTTATCTGGTACAAGTCGTCTTTATATTCTGTCTAATTGAAGTACGTCGGTATAGTACAGAGTGTTTATACATAGTATAATAACATTTTTTGGTTCAGTAATTAAGGTGGAATTATAAGCAGAGTTAAATCACAAAATATAATAAATTAGAAAGTTTTCGTACAATGCTCCTATAAATATTATATTAAATTTGTGTAATAAGAATTATTTAATATATTATTCAAATTTATATAAATTATTACGAAATTCCACTCATCAATTTAATTTGGAATTTACTTTTTCTTTGTTTTTCAGTTTATATTATTCTTATATATGTACATTGTACATAGTTTGATCACTGAATTTCAATGATTCATTGAAATGCTTAGAGAAACACTGAAGTTTAAAAAAAATCAGATATCGGTGGCTACATACATATTTTAGTATCAAATCAATTGACCCTTATGGCTATACATATTTTTGACATTAAAGTCACCATTTATGAGATTAAGCGTCTGAATCTATTTCCGCCCTATTTCAGTGCTTCATTTCCATGGCTCTGAATAAAATCATTTCAAACGTTTCGACAGAATAATTTTTGTGAAGTTTAAAAATTAAGCAATATAGAATTGTAGGTGTATGCTTGTCGAGTATATATAACATTCTTGCTACATATATATATAAATATGAATCATCACAAATTGATATTGATTTAATTTCCGTAATCTCCGTGCTATTGATCTCTTTTATTTTCCGGCGTTATATATTACTGATTCTTTCAATTTGAAATTTTATTGGTCTTATTATCTCGCATTTTAATGTTCAAAAGAAAATTTACATTTTCGTTCACTTTGAAAACTAAAAAAACCTTTTATAGTTTTACTGCAACCAAACGACTTTATAGGTACATACATCAACCAATTGATTATTATGTTTGGTATTGTTATTATTATATGTGGTAATAAATTTATGTTTTTCAAAACTTAATGATTCCACTTTAAAATTGTGAATCCAATAGAAAGTACCGCATATATACGGCATTATCTATTTTGAAGTTGTTTTTGGAGCAATAACTCAATTAAGCAATTTGAAAAACAAAAACCTTTAATAAATAATTTCATATATATATTGAGGTAGGTTATAATGTTTTACTGAATTTCTCCTTTGATTTATATTATAAATTGCCAAAGTTTGATAATAGCCATTGTTTATATTTACGACCAATATTTTGTTTGTCAGCAAAACAATATTCTGCCAATTTACGGAAAACTGAAAAAGCTTTACTTTTATGCGAAAATATATCGAGCGGGCTCATTGAAAATGTTAAATTTATAATAAATTGAATTTTTTAGCTTTTTTTAAGCTTTTTTTAGTTTATACATACTGCTATAGATCTATGTATTTTTTTTTTTTTTTTTTAATTGTTAGAGTTTTAATCTGATTAGCAATATTGAAATTGAAAATCTCTCCAGAAAAGTTTTTGCAATTTCCCATACAATCGAATTGTTATACAAAACCGGTAGTAAAAAGGGCTTTTCACCACCAAACAAAACGAGTCTATTTATCCGAAATAAAATCCATTGAAACATTCTATAGCGACTTTTGCAAGTAAAATATAGTAGCTAGAGGAGAGAAAACGAAAATGTTATTCAACGTGGAGTTCGAAAGTTTTGTAAATTATTGCTAAAATTATACAACATAAATTATGGAAAGTGATGTTTTAGTGAATTTAAATAATATCTTTGAATGAATTAATTGTCGGAAACATTTGCACTTCTGTTTGTTTTTCTCTGATCGGGATGGTACTAAATAATATAGATATGAAAGGGAAATTGTGTGGTTTTTAGCAACGTCTCTTGCCTTGTGTAAACAATAATACCGTATTTTAGTAGAACTGGAATTTTCTTGGCATATTGGTTATAGAGCTAAGAACAATCCAAATGTTTATACTAAAATTTAAACAAATATAATCATATTTATTGTGTATAATTTTCGAAACTTTTCATTATACCTATATATTTTGGTTGGTACATATTATGTTTAATAAATTTCAATATACATTTTGACTTCTGTAAAATTATATACCTAACGATAATTTTATTGTTCATTTTTTTTTTTTTAAATATTTATATGGGCCATTATTCAAGAAACCGTCACTAAGCACTGGGTTCGGTTATTTCGGAAATACATCAATAATTCAGAAAGCATTTTTCTCTAGAAAAAAAAAATGGGAGGAAAAATTTATTAGTTTTTAAACATTTCGAATAAAAAACTTTAATATTTAAAAAAAAAAATATTTCAAATTCATTCTAGCTTCCAATAGTATTTTATAAATATTCAATAAAAATGTACAATATTTAAAAAAATACTTTATTCCTAGTAATGTAGGGGGATTACTCCACTATATACCTACTTGCTTTAATAGTTATTTAAATTTATTTATAATGTTGACAATTCAAATCTATATAAATTGCACACCTTTCTATAAGGACTATTATTTATTACTTGTTTTATTATCTTTGAGTAAAAAAGAAAAAAAAAATGGAACTAAAAAACGACAAACTTCTTAAATATAAAAAATGTATTGGGATTGTGGTTTAAAAAATGTTCCCGACTAGCGTTTAGAATTGTGATAAATAGAAGCCATCATCGACTCAACGACTGTATAAAAAATGCTCTTTTCGTTGTCTGATTGCATTAAATATTCAAATTTTTACTGGAAACATTTCGTATTTGAGAGTAGAGAACATTGTATTAATGAATCGTTTATTCTGAAATGGCAATTTATTTATTCAACCTGATGAACAAAAATTTTCAGATAATTATTTGTAAAAACAAAGAAAAGAATTGTTTAAATTTGATATTTTATAAATTAAGTAGATTAATAAATAAATATGTCACTAAACTCTAAATCTCTACAATTCATACCGGAAAATTTATCCCAAACAATTTAGTGGTGGAATGAATTGTAGTTTAAGTGTATTTTGAGAAAAATGAGAGGGATCTAATTGCATCGTCATCGTAGGTGGTTTTTTAAGGAATTTTAGATGAACCATAACAACAACAAATAAAACCAAAATACACCAAAACAGATATTCGTTCATTTACAATTAAAATTAAGATACTTATCTTAACTTGTTTGTGCGATAACTAAATTTCAAAGATTTTTTTTTTCGTTTACTTCATCTTTTATATATACTTTTAGCTTTTACTCCCAATTTTCTTTTGCTTCTTTGCCTTGCCTTTCTTAAGCTTCATTCCATCACTAAACTTTTCATATGTATAGAAAATAAAATTTCACCGAAAAAGTAAGTTCTACACTTGCAAATTGTGTTTACGAAGAATACGTTTATGTGTACCTTTTCTTGTGAAAACTCGCCAAGCACTTAAAACTTCATCAAAACAACAAGTTGCAAAATTGGCTGCTATTTTTCGTGTGTATCAACTCTTCCATTTGGGCGATCGATATTATTTCTCTAACAAACACTTTTCCATAAAAATGAATATATTTTTCTTGTAACTTTTTTTTTTTTTTTGTCTTCCTTTTTTCAGTGTTTTTCATTCTAAAAACTCACTTCTTGCATTTTGCTGAGAGTTTGGGAATATACATATAATACGGGAAGCAACAAAACGGCACATTCGATTCAATTCGAAATCTAACAGCATCGATGAAAGGCATGTCTAGCAAGTGTCTCGATAGTCAAAAATTTTGTTCGTAAACAAAACGATAAATCTTCATGGTTGAACAATTCTGTCACAACACGTTTTTAAAATAAAAATCAATATAAATGTTTATATACCCGAAAAAAATTTATTGTACTTGTTGTACACTTTTTAACAGCTTTTAGAATAATTTTCCAGGTGATTATAAGAGATTCGCATAGCTTAGAAAGGTATAAAAAGTAATTTAAAAAAAAGAAAACGAAGTGATATTAACAAAGCAATAAAGGAGGGAAAATGGTTTATAGCATTTAAAAAAAAAAAAAGAAAATGCTTTATAATGGCTAAAAAGTTAAGTATTATGTATGAAAATAAGAAAATGCTGTGTATTCGTTTAAAATATTTGGGGTGAGTTTATACAACGATATGGACTTTTTTTTTATAAATCATCCCGTCAAACATTTCAGCAAAATAGAACTGAAACTGCCTGTGTGACCTTAACAACAATAATAGTCTCACTTACTCCTTGTTACGTTAAAATTGTAGACATGCTACAAAACCTAACTCCTTAGTTAAAAAATATCATATTTATATACATAGATATACAATACATGTACAATGTATGTACATACGAAAATTTTATTTATTATTGAAGACATTTCATGACGCACCATATAATTTAATACTTGTGCCACCTTTTCAGCAAACATATAAGAGAAATGTTTGCATACAAAATTTTGTATATAATAATTTCAACCTATTCAAACAAAATTGTCGTTGAATACTTCAAGTAGTATATCAAATTTGAGTCAAATTTTCTGAAGGAAATTTCATTTCCTTTTAGTTTTTCTCTTGTTTTTTTTGGGTTTTTTTTTTCCTAACTTTATATTTTTGTTTCTATAATGCTATATAGAAAAATTTAAAATACTTATGAAAATGTTGTGCTTTTCATAGCAAAGCTACTTGATCTTTGAGATAAAAAAAAAATTTTAAAGAAATTTTGCTTGTTAGTCAATTTGTGTAATTGCGGAAAATTTCAGGAATAAAAATTTGTGTCACAATTCTTAATATTATATAGTAGTAGTACGTCTTCGAAAACTTCATACGTTGAATGAAACTTAACAGATTTTGAAAAAGAATTCTAAATGAATCAAAAAAAAAAATGAAAAAAAAGAGAGAATAAATTACAAGGCTTGTACTGTATTACTTTTTAGATTTTTTACTAAATTCTCCAGTTATTTCCAATTTTAGTTCCACTACTATATATGAAATAAACTGGAAGCTTTGGTAGAAATGCAGAATTTTTTTTCTCTTTATGTGTATTTTTTTTTCTTTTTAGAGAACTCCAACAGATTTTTTTTAATTTACATTTAAATTGATAATTTAATTTTCGAGTAATGCAAATAGTGTAAGCGATAGATATAACATCAAAAATTAATTTGTTGTCAAAGGTTTAAAAAACAAATACAAAAAAATATATCTAAATGGATAATATCCATTCAATGTCTGTCTGTACATATTAGACTGATTATCAAAAAAAATAAAAATAAAACCAACTTTCCGATAAGCCACATCACGAACTAAAAATTACATAATGTGGTCAGGTCAGATAAATGGGATGACTCAGCCTTTAGCTAGTTAAAGAGTTGAAAATTATTTTAGTATTCAACTCATATGTTGCAATTGGGGTAAACTTTCAAAATACCTTATTGGATTTTCCAAGTCTGCCAAAACTAATAAATAGAAAGCTGCTTCTCAACAACATGTGTGTGTGTGTGTAGTGTATTCACCTATAGATAGGTACATATATTTAGAAATATGTACGACATACATATAATAGCGTCCTGTTGTATACACGCAGTACTTATGACAAATAAATCGAATTTCGTAATAAAATTAGTTCAATATGAAATGATCTTTAGGGTGGCATACACTTGAATATCAAATAGTGTAGAAAACAAGATATGAGTTTTCAATTTCAATTTTTTGTATAATCAAAAACTACTTGCAAGATAATTCTACTGAGGAATGTACAAATCCAATAGAGGTCGTTTAGTATTTATTATACATTTTTGGCAATGAAACTTCATTTTTCTATTGAAATTTACCAATTTTTATACGTTCCATAGTAAATAGAAATTCATTAGAAATGTTCACAAATTGATTTAAAACGTTAACTCTTAAGTTAATATTTATCAAATTCAGGAAAATTAAGGAATTTCAAAATGCCTTTTCGGTTACGAATAACGTTACGTTCAATAACGTCAGTCCAACATTGCTTTTTATCCCTCCTGTGCATATAGTGCACATTTGTATAAATATATTATATAAATTAATGGATTTTATATATGTAATTACATAAGTAAATTTCCAAACATACATACATATATGTACCTATGCCTATATACATTTTCATATAATAATAAATAATTATCATGTATGGTTCACAATAATTTTTGAATTAAATTCCCTTTGGTAAAATTCTTTTTTTTTCTTCTTTTTTTTTTTTTTTTTTTAATTTTTAATTTGCAAAATGTGTTCGTTCATATATTATATTGCCAGTTGAAATGGTTAAAAGTTGAACATCGGTAAACATTTACATAACATAAACACAAGTTTATGAACTAATTTATATTAAACTAGGTACATGGTGACAGAATACCATAAATACTCATATCTAACCAACCATATACATATATGATACCATCCCTATACATATATGTATTGTACTTATATGATGTGCTCTATAACAAACATTGATAGTTACAAGTTCAAATGGGATGTCCTTTAATAATAATATGCCCCTGGGATAAATACCAGGAAATGATAGTTCAATTTAAAGAGTTGTATTAAACATTAAAGTGATTTAATCCTACTGGATTAGTAAGGATTTGTTAAATAATCTTTTCTCTTTCTTTCTCTGTTAATTTAGCATGATGGTTTGGGGTGATGGGGATTGATGATTTTGTGCTATATTTGGATACATGTAGTGTTTAATTTAAAGATATTGCAAAAAAATATACATTGTACTAAATAATAATTAGTTCAATGTATTGACAAAGGCTCAGATGATGGGGTCAATGCCTTTAGAGTGTAAGATCCTGGGTTCAAGACCGACTGGGGGATGAAACATAAAGTGTTTTTCTCTGGTATGTTGATTTGCACTTGTTAAAAGAACACTTCAAGTGCTGTATTTTTCCACACAAAAAGAGATCGTCATATCAATTGCGATAAATGTGCTTCTGTTACACAGTACAATATATCTTTAACCCATTAAATAAGGAATAATTGGCCACGCCGATTATAATATACCCGTATGAGTATTTATTTATTATCCGTGTCTATTTTGTCTGTAAACAAATATATATTGAGTAAATTGAACACAAATAATTAAAAACCTTAGAAATGATATCAAATTGTTTGCATCGTCATAATAAAATGATAAAAATCCAAATATCCTTTGATTAACATCATACGGGTATAAAAAGATCGCGGTGATTTGGAACTATAAAAAGACCAACCTGTCGAAAAATCTACAAAGAGCATATTTATTGTGTATTCGATCGAAATGTTTTAGACAGAGAGTGTCATTTGTTTAATTGAAAATCTTTAGTGACGTTACAGAATAATTATGTATTATGTAGTATGTACTCAGAGCAAGCATGCAGAATTCTTTATTTATTTATTTATATTTGAAAAGTTTTAAAAAAATTAATAAAACTAAACTTAATTAAAATAATATTCCATAAATATCAATGTTCATATTTTTCTTTTCAAAATGCCTTTCAAAAAGAAAATTTATTTGGTTACATGGCCACCTTTACCTATAATAATACCCAACCCATGTCTATATATTCAAAATGATATACATTATACAATTTTCCATTGCATTTCAACTAAAAAAAAAAAAAATAGTTGAATACAGCCTCTTATAGTTTTCTAAAGTTTTCCTTTCCCAATCAAGAGAAAAACCCTCCACAAGCACACAGCAGTCATATAAAATATTATAAGACAACAACACTTCAAAGTTATATTCAAATTGCATGAAAATAAACTATGAATTGCTCCTTGAATTTTGGTTTGTTTGGTTGAACGAATTTTGTTGCCTATACCTAAATAGAAGGGAAAGCAGAAAATTGTAAGATTTCAAGTGCCTACTCCTAATAGTATATTTTCTATATATTAAAGACGAATTTTCATTAGTGTTTATTGTGCATTTCTCTTAAAAAAATAAAATACAGGACTTTTATTATTTTTACTGCGGTTAGACGGTGTTAAAATAATTCTGTAATTTTTAATAGAAGTTTTCCATCTCCTCTAGTAGTAGTAGTAGTAGTAGTAGTAGTAGTAGTAGTAGTAGTAGTAGTAATAGTAGTTGGATCAATGTTTGTATACTTATTGGAAATTAGAATCTCTATGCATATTCGGAATAGAGTATCTATGCAAATAAAATCATTAAATATCTATTTGGATATAAATTAGAAAGAAATTAGACGTTTTATGTCTATCACAAAACCATTAATTTTATTAGCCATATATGTATATGTGTAGGTGGGAAGGGTAAATAGATAGATACTTGGCAGTCAGAAATAAATATATATATTTTTAATGTAAATATTAGAGAGGTAGTAGTAGGTGTTAGTATAGTCATATGACAGACATTTTTACGAGATTTATTATCACATTTTAGAATAACAAGCGAAAAACAAATGGCAGTATGTATGATGTTTTGCGGTGACATAAATAAGAATAAAAAGCTCCTTTTGAGGCACAAAAGTTTGTAACCCAACATGACATCGTCTCTATTGGTTTTCGAGTCACGTTTTCGTTTTAATCCTGACAGGAATTCTTTTATTTCATTATTTTTTGGGGGGTTGGTGATGGTGGTGGATATTGTGATTCTTCTCTCCAATAGAAAAAAGAAAAGATGAAGAAGGAAACGCTGAAATATTTTCGTTCTTTGAATGCGTATGCTGAATCATGATAATTGATAATTATTTGAGGAATCATTTTCTTATATACGTTTGTTGAATATCATTAGAAATCAAGAATGTTCTTGGTTCTTGGAAGGAAGTTGCTTATGTGTGTGTGTTTTTTTTTGTATTTTTGAGTAATTTTCTTTATTACTGTTGCAGTTATTTAACAATTTTTTTTTTTATTTTTAATTTAACACTATTTTATATTAGTTTTTTTCCGGCAAATGCTACGATTAGAATTACGAAAATTACTCCATAACTTGCAAAAGCCTTGGAAGCTGGATTACAACCGTCTCGACTATCGCAATATTTACAAACCCACTTATGAGCTAGCAGACTGTTCACATCTTCACAGGGATTGTAGGTATTGAAAAAACATCCGGAAAGCTGAATCGCAGAATTGTTTGCTGGAAAAATAGTAAATGTAAATGTCTTGGATAAATATTTAATTACGATTTTCTTTAAGAATTGCTTAATCTAATTTCTGTCTCATTGTATTTGGAAAAAAAGCAATTCCATTGACTTACCTAATGTTGCTTGATAGGTGGCACAATTATATTTATCTGAGTTTGGCTGGATTTGTGATCGTGGTAGAAATGCATAATGTTGTGCTGTTTCTCTGACATTTTCGAATGTACACTCCTCGAGTTTTGGTCTTTCACATTCAGTATTTGAGTAACAAGTAAAACATTGTAATGTAAATACTGTGAAGAAAAAAAAAATTTCAAATTTAATTAATAAATGTTAAAAACAACAAAAATCTTTAGGTAGCTACTGAATATTTGGAGAAATACTTAGAAATTTAAATCCTTTATATACTTTAAAGTAAATGTTCGTTAAAAAAATAAAATTGGATTTCGATAAATAGAAGTACCTATAGAACTCTTTAACAAATTTCTTAGATGAAAAAAAAAAATTCACCTGAACACTGCAAATTGGCGAAAATTAATATAACAACGGCTACCTTCATCTTATATAATTTTCTGTACCTAACCGTGATTTACTACACTTTTCACTTGCTAAATGTGCAACGACGTACTGACCAAGATTGTGAAAATTGTAAAAATTCATTTAGCATCAAGAGCTCTTATCAATAATTATCGCTGGGAATTGGTTTTTTTTTATGTTTTGTTTTTCTTTTTTTTTTCTCTCCATCAATTTAAAGTTAAATTAGCTGTAACTTAATGGGAAAATTTTTAGAAACATCAGTGAAGTATGTTATTGATTGCAATTTCATTGCACGGTTATTTGAAAATTAAAATGTCGATAAAAATGGGAGGGCCATTTGCATTTGGTTTTTCTTTCAATTGAAAAATTAATAAAATATTGGAATGGAAATTTCTCTTGTTTGAAAAAAGAAAAAAGGGGAGTGGGACGTTGGTATATAGCATTGTGTTGCATACTATGTATATATCAATAGTCCAATATATAGATAGAGATATTTCTTGTGTATATAGAAAACAACATGTGTTGTTTCCATTTTCATATGAAAATACAATGGAAATTGGAAACACATAAGTTATTATTTCAGTCACGTCGTGTCTTGCAAAGTTTCGAAAACTAATTTAATCTGAAGGCTTAACTAAAAACTAGCAAAATATTATATTGGGTGAATAAGAAGAAGAATGGTGGTAAATACACAGAGCTCTTGATATAATCTACATATATAAATAAGATGAAATTTTGCGGCTGTAAAGAAAGAGTTTTTGCGATTTCGTGTGCATAATCAACATGGGAACAAATAAAACAAAAAAATTTAAATTGTGTTTAAATGAGTTTTATATACAAATCAGGAACAAAACTATGACTCATACATTTTCAAGCGTAAAAGTCCCCACTTTTAATTTATTTTCTTTATTATTTTTTATACCCATTTAACGCATTTGTATGGTTTTTATTTACATTAACGAATTTTCAGCATAAATAATGTTAGGTATATATCTTAATCCATACACAATTTAACTTCAAATGATTGTATTTTCTCAATCGGTGTTATAGATAAAATCCTGTCTATTAATACTCCTTCTGGTTATAGATAGAAAGAAAAAAAAACAACCAAAATAACGAACAGTTTAGAAACTTTTCCGATTTTAATTTAATGTTTTCCATAAAATCATCATTAATATCCGCTAAAGGAAATAATTCAAACAGTTTTTTAACCACCAAAAATATACCCAAAATAAATAACCCAATTACATTAAACTTTCGAAACTGTCAGAGATATGAATTAAGGGTGTGACAATACGCGTAATTGCATTTGTCGCCTAAAGCACAAGTACCGAACGTTAAATTTAAAATATTTTGACACACACAGTGTAGATGCTCGCAATTCTGGGGTAATATTTATTGCCAACAAGATATTGGCATGATATATATATAATATACAACATACCTATGTAAATAAATATATACCTACGTATACATAATGTAACCCAGCTTTTTTTCTTCGTTATATATGAATATACAATATAAAATACATGTACATATATATACATACAAAGGCAGGAAAACCTCTATTTTTGTCGTATATCCCTTATCGTAAGCAACGAGAAAATTATTGGCTGGGATTTATTTTGATAAACAGGACCTTTCGTGTTTGACATTTATTTATTACAAAATGCTTCACTTTTGAATAACAATTGAAGAAATTATCGCAGATTTTTCTCCTTTATTTTTTTTTTTTCCTTTATTCTCAATTTTCTTTTACACGCCCATAAAAAAAAAGATCTGAATAATTCAACCCTAAAACGCCTCCATGTATACCTACATACATATGGTTTATGGGATATTTTTTATATGGTTTTTTGTTTTGGTTATTAGATCAGGTTAGAAATTATTCATTAATGCTGACGAGAATTTTTATTCATAATGAGAGTGCATAACGAATTAATTCATTTATTATCTAATTTTCCATCCTATGCCATAGCGTAATATATAGTGGGATAATGCATTACATACGCTCGAGTCAAATAAAATAATATTCCTGTTCAATCTGTTGAATTTGGATGGTGTAATAATTTCATATGCATTCAGTATAATATATAGCTATAGGTATATATTGTACAATTATGGATAAAATATATTTAGTGGTGTACACAGAGATTCATTTGAGTAATGGAGACACATTATCTATGTAATGTCCCCTTTTCAAATGATCATGGTCGAGGAAAATGCAATAAACTATATGCCAAAACAAATGAAATGATTGATGTCGATCGATTTTGAACCACTTTACATATATTATTAAATAGTGTGATATACATATATTATTAAATAGCTAGATTTTTGGCGAGAGGCTTTATTGTCCCATAGCACCGTGTACTGTACTGTACTGTCCCATAGCACTGTACCTCTGTCTTTACATTTATCTTAATTGATATGACGATCTCTTTTTTGTGTGGAAAAATGCAGCACGTGAGGTGTTCTTTACGGAAACCTTACAAATGCTCGCTACTTCACAAGCATTTTTAAGCATTGCCATTTTCTTTTTTTTTTTGTGATAATATCAATATTTAGACTAATTTTAAGTGTAATCCAATCATCCGGTCATATTTTGTTATTTTTGCTGAATCATTTTATTACGTTTTTTTGATTCAATTATAAATTTTGATGACATTTCTAAGCTCATCCAGTTAGGTTGAATTAAATTGTTTAAAAACTAGTAGTATATCTACATTTTTGAACTAGATTAATATTTTAATCTGAAATTAATTATATTATGTGTATTGTGAAATATTTCGCTTTTCTCTTCGGTGTAAAATAGAACCAACTATCAATTTAACAATATGTAAATTTAATTGTTCCATGTGCTATATAATATTTAGATATATGTACATAGAAAAAGTGCATAACTGCATAGACCGTACCAGTAATGGACAACATTTTTTTTTGTACGCGGACTAATCTGTACATAATAAATATAAATAACCTAAAATAGCTACCACATACATTATTGTATTGGACACAATCGATAAGGGTGAAATATGTATAAAGTATAAACATATCTTTTACTTATTATTATTATGTATGTATTTGAATGATATTTTTGTATGTATTTTATTAATAATTAATTTTTTCATATTTTTGGAAACATTTTATTGTAAAATTATTTTGCATACAAATCGGATTAACGATTGCAGCAAATCGGTTTTCACAATTCAATCCAGCGTACTTGTACAATGTACAAGCTTATTTGTTCCGTGTGCTTAGTGTTTTTCAAACACTGCCAAATACACTTTCAGATCGTTAAAATATGCATATTGCTGCCATCCATTCAAAATATTTTATACATTCAAATCACCAAAACACTATGCATACTCATATCATACACATTTTGATAATAAATAGATTACAAAATATGCAGTAAATTGAAATTTTCCATACATATATTTATTAACTCAATCAAAATTGTTCTTTATGTGTGATTTGGATATAAGCACTTGATGACTATATAGTTACATTACATTTAATTAAATCACATATTTGTAGTACCTATAGCTAAAATTGAATAATCGTTTTGCATTTGATTTTATTTATATTATCAAAGCTTCAAAATTATATTAAATTTTAAGTGATTAAAATTTAGGTTAACACACCTCTACTTGTGTTAAAATGATTAAATTTGAATGTAGTTCCACTAAAAAGATACAAAAACTATTTTTTCGAAAAAATTTACACTCAATAAAATTTATGGTGAATGTGACCTAGTTTTACATATTTTGTGTGTTAGCAAAAATGAAAATTAATTATAAAAGTCTAAAATTAGGAGTGCAGCGACGAATCATGCCTATCAAAATTGTGAGTTATTTTAATTTTTTTTATATATCAATACGTGTCTATATTATTATTATTATTATTGTTTAACATTTTATAGATACCAACTTATTAATGGATATAATTTTTGTCTATGTAAAATACTTTGGAAATTCTTACTATACTCAGCGTAATTTCATTAATTTTTGAAATATTTTACTAAATTTTATCCTATTTAAAGTACAATTTTCTTTTCAATCTTTGTTGTCTTATATGTACATATATTTTCATAATATTTTTGGGAATCAAATAATATATGCGTAGAAAGATGTCTCCAAAAAAATATTAGAAAATACTCTATAAAATTGATTTTTCCTAGAAAGAAATTTGTAAATTTGTAAACATTACTACATACAATAACAAACTTGTTTATGTAGTACCTATGTATGTACCTATTGATGAAAATTAGGATATTTATTATTTATTATTGGACAAATTGCGTTTATTCAGTTAATAATTTGTTGGTTGTATAAAAAATGTGTTTAAATTCTATTTTTTGAAAAATTTTCCAATAAAAGGCATTAGTTCGATATTTCGTTTAGCTAACTCACACCATAATATTAATTTTTATTGTATATATATATACATATATGTATGGACATATGTATATATCTATCTACTAGGCTATATACTTACTTTAGTAGGTAATACTTCTTATACTTTACCTTCGAACATTATTATAGAAATTGTGTTTTATCCCTTAGGTATGCTCATGTGTGAACAAACATTTCTCATTGATGTTAATGATTAAATAAGTTTGGAAGTTAGGTGCCACGTGACATGAATAATTTCATGTTCATCTATATCTGGTATACTGGCATGACTTTAAATTTTTACACAACACATAAAATATATGTTTTTAAAGATGTTATATTGGTACCCAAACAATATTACAAAAAGGGAAAAAAAAGAAATAATTAAGAAAAATCTCTAGCTTAACAGCAATAATTTAATTTTATTAGATAAAGACAAACTGTTTTGCTTGATTAAAATGTTAACTCATACATAACGGTGGTATTTTTTTTCTTTTTTGTTAAACTTTTGATTCTAAAAATCCTAAAAAGTATTATAATTGAATAATCATTGAAAAAATAATAAAATAATTTTTTTTTATATTTCTTTTAATCAAAATCATGAACTATTATCTTCAAAATATACCTACTTAAGTACGAAAGAATAAAGTTTTCGATTTAACTCTCATAAAATCTTTTAACGAGAAGAATATGTGTAGGATAAAATTAAAATTAAATTACCTTCTAATTGGCAATTCCCTTTTATCCAAAAGAAAACTCAAATTTCCACATTAAACACTTTTATAATCCGAATAGCGAATGCAGAAAAGAAATGTTCATCTACTTAACTTTTCAACATGCAGTATTTTAGTAAGTTGAAAGCAAAAAGTTAAGTTTTTTTCCGCAAACTTTTCAATCAACTATTACACATTAGTTAGTAGAATGTTGTTTAATGTAATGTTTGCATTAATTAATTTTTTCTTCTTCTTCGTTTTCATTCTGAGTGAAATAATGTTTTTTTTAAAACTACAGAAAAAGCTGTGGTAATTCATTTATTCAAAGTTAATACATATACTTAGATATATAGAAGTAAACATAAAGTTAAATCTTGGGCCAAAGGCATCAAAAAGGCAATGGAGAAAATAAAATAAAATAAATAAATAAAAGCTAATAGCAAAGTTTTCGTTTATGTAACTACTTCAAATAAAACTGACATTAATAGAATTTATTACAACTTTCTTCCAGATAACGTGTACCGTCTATATGTATAGTAAGACGAAGAAGAAGAAAAAAAAAATCAGGGAATTCCTTACATTTGGATACATTATGGTGTGTGTGGTACAATATGTGTTTAAGGCAAAAGTTTTTTTTTATCTCTGTGTACGCGCAAAGCCTTTAAGCTTTATAACTTGTCGTTCTATATCTTTTCCCTTTTTCACAAAAAAAAAAAAATAAAAAAAATATGTTGTTGCAATGTGTAATAAATTTTACTTCGACTCACTCAACAAATAATAATGTATCTCGCTCCTCTCTGCCACTGGATGCTATTCCACGACGAACAATATGGAAATTTAATGAAGTATAAGTAAATGGAATATTACATTTTGTCTAGATCTAATTGAATGGAAAATTATTCCGAAATTCTCTTGAACGTATAAAATTCTGTCGACGTTGCATTTTGTTTCTTTAATTATATATATGTATGTAGGTATACATACATACATACATACACAAAAAAGACAAAAATAATATATATTTAGGTACATATATGAATGGCCGAATGTAGGAGTGATCAACATGGGTGCACACATTTCATTGGCAGGATACATGTGCGAAATTTACTAAAATTTTACGAATTTTTATTTTCCAATTACCAACAACGAAAAAGTATTATATCCAGCGAATTCTAAAATCTTTCAAGAGCGCTATGCCAAAGAGCACCAACAATCCGAAGTTCTGCCCTGCAATAATACATACTATATAAGTATGAAAATCAATTTACTCATCTCGATAGGTATATATGGAAATCTGATTTGGATTTACTTTTCGAATTCATCTTTGCAGATATACTCCGTAGCGAATATTTTCCTATACAACATAAATATAGATAGGGGTGGTTAGGCGCACATTAAACCCTCTCTTATATACCTACTATAACTATACAAAAATTTAATGAAGCGTATACTATGCCGTCTGGATCTAGCGAAGCACAAATATTAGAGAAAATTAGATATTTTATTTATTTATTTGTTTATTTATGGTTCAATTTCGGAATGGAATGCAAGGAATTTCACAGCAACAGTATAATGGTATGTGTGTGGCTATGTAAATGTAGGCAAATCAAAATAGAATTTGAAAGGCTATAAAAGGAGTAGTTCTTTAAATTACTTTTAGTAAGAAATTTATTTACTATTTTGGTATAGTGAAATCGCTTTATGAGCTGAGAAGTGTATTTTGTATATTCATTGCATTTATAAATATACATATATGTATTATGTGAGGAATCCTCTTCCTCCAACTGAAAATATAAGGAAATCATATATAATATAAGATATTTCAACACAGTGTATTTATTCTATTTTTTAAATCAATAATCGAAAGTCGATAGTAGGTATCTTATAGTCTGTGATGGGAGGTTTTCTCAAAATATCTCCTCGATAAATTTTCAAATTATCTAAGCAAGAAAATATAAATTCCTGGAAATTATGAACATTCAACAAAACTTTCTAGTCTCTCACCGAACTTGAATTAGCCTAAAAGCTAACACAAGTTACAATGCAGGTAATTTAGCTAAAGTTCTAAATTTTGTTCAAACAAGAAGAATAGCTGGCTTAGATAAATTAACTAATGAAGCAGCAATACTTTTCGTTCAGTAGAAAGTTTTCGATTTTGTTCTTTGCCGAATTGATTGCAATTTAAAAATATTAAATGACAGGTACCTTATGGCAACAAATTTTATACAAAAGAAATTCACCCGAATGAGTCTCTTAAAGCAAGTCAATCATTCTAAAAATTCCCGCAGTCAGTAAAAATGTGAAATTTTATACCAAAATTGTGATCAATGCATTTTATAGTAGTCATTTTGTGTTCGCTCATAAAATGAATGTCTTACCTTAAATATTTACATATTGTAAGAAAAAAAAACCACTCAGATTTCAATGTATCAATTCCCGTCATGCAATATGTATTTTACTTATATTACAAGAAAATAAAATCTTCTATTAATATTCAAGACATCTTTTGCATTTCGATCTCAGAGACATTTACACCTTATTTGCTCTTTGAAGGTGATTTTATTATTTTATTTACAAAATCCATTTTTTATACGATGTTCGAAGAATTTTAAACGAAATTGAGATGTATTTGATGCTGACTTTTGCTGACACCAAATGATATTAGCCTTAAAAATGTAAAAAAAAAAAACGAAGAAGTTCTTTTGTGTATTAAGGACGTGATATCAATTGTATACATACAAATGTATGTATGTAATATGTAGTTCAATGTCTAAAAATATTGACTTGATAATTATTTGTTTGTTTTACACTCGTTGGATTTACATTTTACGCATTGGCACCGCCTCAGATATATTAATAGGTTTCTGTCGTCGATTTATTGTCGAAAGCGGGGCAACATCTTGACCGGTTTTTGGCGTTTTATTAAAAGTGGTATATTTTTAAAATATCTCCATTTTACATCATTTTAAATTTTCAACATTTTTTGTAAAATAATTATTAAATTGAAAAAGTTAACCCTTTAAGGTGCATACATTTTGTATATTAATTCGATTAACTAAACAACAATTAACAAATCAACTTACTTTGTTCAGGAAGGCATTTTCTTATCGTTTTTGTTCAAAATCCTAATTCCAACATTTATTATTTTAAAATACGAAGTTGTCGGTTTGAACGTTCCGACAACCACATCAAAATAAAAATGATTATTACTTAAGTAAAAGTGAAATGATTTTTTTTTTTTGTTATTTTCTGTCTGAATCTAAAATCTAATAAAAATACAGAAAAATCAACACCTAAAAGAATTAAATAAAATGAAATGAATAATTTATTCATTTTCCAATAAATATATGGATAAAATGTAATGTTTTATTGAAATTGGTGCAATAAAAAAAATGTATTTGCGCAGTTTGGTCAGGAAAGAGCTTTTGAACATTTGAACAAAATGAAAACAAAAAAAAAGAAAAGTTCTATGTGCAGTTGAGCTCTGCACTTTTACCATATTTTTTTTTTTTAACTCTTTCAAAACCGCAATTAGATTGCTTGGGAGGATTTTGTTTTTGGAATTTTAATGAACTGAAACGTACGTGTTGCAGTAGTTAGTTAATTTTTGGGAAGATGAGAGCTACCGCTTGTTATATCAGTAGCGAAATTTCTACATCGTCTATATATGTACATATATGTATGTATCTAGTTATATGATACAATGAATATAACAAGTATAAAGGTGATGTTTATGTTTTATTTTAAAGAGTGGATTTGTCATGTTGCATAAACGTTGTTTCCTTTTCTTGTACATATTCTCTTAGTTTTTATATTCTTGCTATTTTGGCAAATCTTGGTAATTAGAAATGATTGTGAACTGAAATGACTGTTGACCACCATGTCTAAAGGCAGAGATTAATATCAAATACAATTTTTCTAAGATATTGTAATAATATAAGGATAGCTAATGATAATTTGCATAGTAACTAGTCAAAATCACATCTCAGATTGAATGCCAAGTCAAATATATATATATTTCAAAAATTGTCCTATACCCACCAACAATAATATCATTTTACGAGTACTGTCATTACAGGAAACACAACATCGTATTCTCGATACTTTTATTACATCCAAGCTTGTCGTAAACTGCTATACCAACCACAAATGCAAAACCATTACACAAATTGCCAAATCACGAGCAACCCATAAAGGTATTGTAAACACCTCCTGCAAATGCTGCAGCAATATCCCGCATATAAACATATAAGCGAGTCCATAAATGTAGTCATTCCAGAAAATTTTATCACCCGTTAAGAGTGTATCTTTTCACCTTTTTTTTTGTGCCACCCCAACTTTTCTAAGTGGTTTTCTTATTTCAATCCCCTCCGAAAAAAAACTATAATATTTGTGGATTGGAAGTGTTAATTTTTCTTCACTTTTTTTTGTTTTTGTTTGTTTGTTTGTTTGTTTATTTTGTGGGGGATGTTTTTGTGCCAGAAAATCTGAAGTAGAGTAGTTCAGCATTAAATGTATGATATTTCTAAGAGAAAACAACAAAATAAATATATAGTTAGTTACCGACAACGTACCAGCGCCAAATAATTTACGCACACATTGTTCCCGAGCTGATAGTAAAGTTTCATCCCGTCAAAACAACTAAAACAAAAATTTATATATTTGGTTCATTCATGGCGCCAGGATGTCGTAAAAGTTTATATCCGTTTAATATTTCGAAATAGATATTGGACTTTTACCTTTTTCAGTTAGCGTATATTTTGTTTGGATTATGGCAAGTTGATGGCTAAGATTGAATTTTAAGATTAAACAGAGAAATATAGATTTTTGGATAAGGGTTTCGTTTATTTAAAAAAGGAACATTATAATTATACGGAAAAAATGTTTGTCAATATTTTGAGTTCAATTTTGTTTCTAAAACAATACAAGAAAATTTTTAAAATTTGAAATGCGACAATATTACAACAATAACATCACCATCCACAACTTATACCTACCATGTAATTATTATGATAATTGTGGATTACAAAAAAAAATGTTTTTTTTTTGTCAGACTATGTATGGATGTTGTAGGTGCTCAGCAAAAGCACAGAAAGTATTATACAACCTCCATTAAAAAATCAAATATTTACCATACAGCCCTCTGCATCTGATAAAACTTCATATACGTGACTTGGCTTTTATATGGGCAAAATTTTTTAAATAAAAGCTTCCCTTCTATATATATTTTTTTTTTTTTTGTGTGTGCGGATACATCAAGAGTAATATGAGAGGAGAATAAGATTTTTAGCATTGCAACCGAAATTTAATAAGCAAAACTCGAGGAAAAATAAATTTTTATTTTTATAGCAAATATGAATACATTATACTAACATACAAGAGAAAAAAAGCACATGTTGCTTGATTTAATACTTTTCCACATTTATTGTAAACGAAAAGAATTGGAATATGCAAAACCAAATATCTGATATGAATTCGAAGGTATTTTTGATATTAAAAATATGAAAATGTTTGCCATTATTTAAACAACGGCAACTGTAGTTTACCGATTTCTTTTTCAATTTCAACATTTTCAATGTGAACGCAAATTATTTGGTTTTCATTTTTTTCTCTCCATTTTTTGTGATTGCAAGAATAAAAAAATAAATTAGAAAGAAAATCTTATATGCGAACAATATGAATGAATTTTTTTTTTACAATAAACCAGAAATTAAGATGTTTTTAACAAAACATACCTCAGATTAAATTTCTTTATTAAAATTATTGTTGTTGGATAGGTTTTTTTACCTTTTTACTAATTTGTTCGAGGGCGGGTTCCAGATTCGGTTCTTGTATTTACCGGTAATTGAAATACGAAAACAATTGATAGACTAATATTTGTAAATAGATTTTGGAAAAGGTTGAATGTCTTAGGATTTGGGATATCATTAAAAACTAACATATTAAGATCGCCCGGTAAATACATAAAAAAAATTCTTTCTCAAAATAATAATTAATAAATTCATATTCCGGAATCATAAACTCCCCTATGTCATGTTGTATAGTATTTTATCGTTGTGAATCCATAAATATACACAATAATATGTTTACGGAATTTCTTCAAGAAAAAGATATTTTTCGACCTTTTGATTGTCAACTTAACAACAATTGATTAAGGTAGTATTCAAAGTGAGCCTCCCGGCCATCATAAATATGCATTCAACATAAACCTCCAATTTTATTTTCTAACTTCATCAAGGTCCATTATTGATAATTCTTGTGAGTATATTTCCTATTAATCAAAATGTCGCTTATTCAAAAAGTTTTATATTCGTGGCGAGGGAATATCTTTTCTTTTGTGGTTGAATAACATAAAGTTGAAAACATCTCGATTGATGGTCTTTTAGTTATATTTGAACATAGGAAGAAAAGGAAAGAGGATTTTGGTTGAACACAAAATGCAAGCAAGGACTTTATGGGAATTTGAATGATTTATTCATGTTATGTGTATTTCAAATTGATCTGTATACTACACACTATATCATGTAGGTGGAATATGGAATGTAAAAAGTATGTCTATCTACCGAACGAAAATTCTGTTAGATGTATAAAGAGGATATAAGATCAAGTATTTTGTATATAAAAGTTTTATAACGTCAAATTCTGCATCTTATTTTATAGATACGAAATTTCTATCTGTTTTTTAGGTGTGCTCGTATATGTACGATTACTTATTTGTATACCTACAAACTACATACTTATTCTTAAGAAAAAGGTAGATTTTTCACTTTATTGTCTTGAAACATAAAACTTTGTAATACATACAAGTATTTGAATATACATATTATGTATATGTATAAAAGAGAAAGAACATCTTAAAAACTTGGGCGGAAGAAAGTTTTCAAATAAATGTCCTTTATATTCTATTTAGTTCAATATTCTGTGATCCATCATTATCATGCTATTGGTATATGTTCCTTAGAAAAATACTTGACTACATATGAAATTATATGTACGATTGTACATTTACCATAACAACTATAAAAATAAAAATACCGGCTGAGAAAAAATTTGAAGGAAACAAGTGAAATTCTCTAAGCCATATATAAACTGTTTTAAATCTATCAGGATATTTAGTTTAGATCAGCAGTACGATTTTGAACCGTTTATATTAATTTCTATTTGTTAATACATAAGAATAATATTAATGGGTGGCAAAGACATTGACCAAGGATCAATTTAGAAATCGTCTTAAGAACATTTAAGATCATGCAGACGTTTTTTTCATTTAAAAAAAAATTAAACATTATTTGCTCGCTTTGATGAAAAATCTTTTTTTCTCTCATATCTTTAACGTGTCTAATCTAGATACGTTATCATACATAAACTTGGGCTACAATATTGCCAAAAAGACTTGGCATAGTAATCCGCATCAAATAATTCAGCTGCCAATACGATAAAATGGATAAAAAATGAACCGCTATTCCTAGACATAGATTTCGGTCCTAATCGACTATTTTCACAATTTACTTATCCACCTCTAGCAAAAATTATCATTTTATTCTTCTTCTGCATAATATCAGGATTTAGGACTACACAGCTTTTTAATTTGTAACCTTGGAAAAATATGCCATTTCCGCCATCGGAGAACCAGCCCTGGATGTGTAGTGTTGAGGTCTTGTTCTTGTACTATACTAATAAGATGAAAACAACCATTTTAAGCAATATGAATTTATTCATATACAATATTCATTGGTTTTGTATACTTAAATATAATTAGAAATTAATGACTAAAATTATTCATTTTTTAATAAGATCTCTATTTCGTATTTGGCACAAATTATTCAACAATATTAAAATAAAATTTTCATCAATGATGATTTAAAATTAGCTACACATTATTTAATGATGGTTTTTTTGTTAAGTAGTCATTCTAATTAAATTAAAATTTAACAAATTACTAATTATTTATAAATCTAATTATATGTTTGATTTATGTATTGTAAAATTTGTCACAATTTTTCGAATCAATTAAATTATATTCATATACAAAGTTTTTAATAAGATACAATCGGCATTTAGTCGTAGACCCTTTGAAATTAATAAACTATGATGATGGCCGTTTCGTTATTGCTTATTTTTTTGTATTTTTTATTTTTTAAATAAAATCTCAACTGAAAAATATATTAATTTTATTTCTTTACGTAGTAAATCGTTGTCATTAATGCTTTCAAATCAAACTTCAATGTTAGAACAAAATTTAATTTTTACTGAAAGAAAGCATAAAAGCATTTAGGTATTTAATATATGTAGGTAACTGTCAGGACAAATTTGTATTAAGTATATATATTTTTGGTACAACTATATAATGGTTCTTTTTTTTGTTATATATTTTGTTTTTTATTCGTATATATCTCTAAAATACATTTTATAGGCTTTTTTTATAATAATTTATTAGGCTTTCTCTAACATTTAGCCGCAGAAAAAAAAAATGTAGTTAAATAATAACAATTGCTTTTCTCTTCGGTGATTATTTCTTTTTAAATCATAACAATTAATATATATATAACTTTTAGCGATATATATTGATATATATTTTATTTATTTTTTTGTAATGTACCTATAATTTATTTTTGTTTTATTTTATTTATTATTTTATGTAATAATAATTATTATTTTTATACTTATGTTACATTAATTTTAATACGTTATTTGTTAAAACCCTGCATTTGTTGTATATTTATATAAAAATGTTGACAGAAAACAAGTCCAGAGCAATGAAATTTGATGCTGTGTGGTGATTCCTGAAAGCGAGAAAAACAAATTGTATATTCATAGTTTTAAAGAGGAATCCTACAATATGTATGTATTGTATATAGATGCAGAAAGAAATGTTGTTGTTAGAAGATCTCTTACCAAATCCAGTGTCACCTCTGTCCGTTGGCCATCCAAAACCTTTCGAACTATCTTTAGTAGACTTTTGTTCTGACTTGTCTATTTCATTTAGATTTGATTGATATTTGTCTGAAAAAATAAAGTATGTTCATCAGCTCCAGAGTTTAACCCATTTTCCAGTTATGGATAAATACTTTTATCTATTATATGAACGGAATTTGAAGAAGGCTGCTCATCTGATGAATCATCGCCTATAGAACCAATATTTATTATTGTTTCGGTTGTAAGTGTGCCTGGTGCAGCTGTTGGTGGATTCGAAACTGTAAATTGTATTTGTTTTTTTATTATGTAGATTGAATCTCAAAAGGCTAAAAACTGCTATCGCATTACTTATGTCACTTATATGTAATATGTACATTGAACAAATACATATTTTTTTATTGTCATTCAATATAAATAATTTCTAAAGATCTCTTCTAAAGATAATATTATTTCATTGGTAATGGAAGCAATTCACCTTTCGCAATTCAATAGTTGAACAAACTCAAAGAGACGAACTTTGTTGTTTTCTATATAGCATTAGAAGGAAAAATCTAAACAAAATAAACTTTTGTTTTATGAAGTTTTGGTTGAAATTCTTCTTCTTCCCATTTGAATGCACCGCATACCTCTATACCACTTCACGTTTAAACAACAAGTTAAACAAACTTGTGCAGATTTCAAAACCTCTTTGTTTGTTTAGCCTTTCAATATATACATACAGTCAGTTGCTTAGAAGTGAATTTATATTTTCTTTGTTGATAAGTTAAGTATACATACAAACATGCATGCATGCATATATATATATATATATATATATATGATATACATATATGTATGTAAGTATATTTACACCCACATAAAGAGAATTAACTGGAAACACTGTTTGTGTTTTTTTAAGAATGATTAAGAGTGTTCTAAGAATGTCTCAAGAATACTTTGGGACTCTTTTGAGAACACTTTAAGAATGATTTATGAATACATTGAGAATAGATAATGTGACAACATAAGAATTGTTTTTTTTTTAATAAAACATTCCGATCGATCAACTCAATTAAATTTACATAATGCCTAGAATTAAAGTTGTCGTCATTTTAATATTTTACACAAAATGGCTGAAACAAAACAAAAAGCGCATCCAAAACACTGTCAGTGGTATTATCATTATTTCCATATCTACAAAATGCACCAAATATAATACGAATATTCATGCACCATGTAATTTCATATTAAAACAATTAAACTAACTGAATAACAACTGGTAAACGACCCACCAAAGTAACCCTATAGTAATTTCAACCATATATACCTATAATAAGTATAGTGGTGCTCTCGTATATCCAATTTATATCCTAAATCTGTATCGTAGCAATTTCGAAAACATGGTATTCAACACGTTCAACGAGAAAAATAATTTATTTTACGGTAAATTTTTTAAAATGTTTCATCTTTGCTGCCGTAAAAATAATTTATATCTTTGTACATAGCCCGTCATCTTTATATAACGTTTGACGGCCCCCCAGAGAGGGGCACTCTACTATAGTCCTCTCTATGTTGTATAGAATTTAGCATTGCTAGAATATTTTCGTATATCCACCACCGACTTAGGTACATATGTATACATATATACTTATGTATAAAGGAGGATTTCATTGAAAATGAACGAGCATCACATTATACTATAGTAGGTCTTCTCTATATATACCTATAGATACCCTCTCTATATGTATGGAATATGAAGCAAAATCTAACTAAAGTCAGACAAGCTTTTATATTTTTCGGGGGGTAGATAAAGTGCATTGAAAATAATGTTTGTTTGTCTGTGAAAATTTTGTGATTAACATAAAAGGGAAAATCATAAATGCTAAATGAATTGCTCGTTACTTGTCTTTTGGCGGATTTTATAAGATTAAAGCAATAATAATTCATTTTTGCCGCCGAAGAAAATTATTGTAAAGATGTTTTGTGAGCTTATTTAATATTTATGCAAGGATTTCCATAAAGATTTACATACTTATTATACTTAATGATGATTATGGGACCTATTCAAACCGCAAGAAGAAAAAAAAATTGTTCAATGTTAGGTATGCTATGCGTACTTATTATATACAAGTACATACGATTTAATAACCGCAAGAATTGACAACTCTGCATCAGTTTATTTTCGTTGTCGTTAAATTTTCTAGATATTGCTTTAAAAAAAAAAGTTAAAATCAAGATAGGTACAGGGAAAGAATTTTTTGAAAATTTAATAAGTAACTTTGTACAGACAAAGATAAAGCTGTACAGATAAACCTTGCAGAATTTTTCGTCTAGAAGTTTTGTTGTTGTTAAGAAAAACTCCAAAGTATTTCACGATAACGATGCAATTGCAACCAACCCTGTTAAATGAGCTATTCAATTTAAGTATCAAATTCCTTGTCATGAGCATGTCATAAAACATATCTTAATATTTATGAGTATGTATATGGATGCGGTATAATTATAGTAATTACATAACATTAACCCTATTATATATGTGTATGGAATGTATGCATGTACCAGATATTGTACGAATTTGTAACCAGAAACGCATCGTTTACGCTCTGAAAATGCAAAACATCTATAATTCTATATATGTATACTTACATAATATCCCAGTTAATAGTATGGCACCAGGCTCCAGCCAATATTGGGTACGTATACAATCAATCTCTTATATAACATTAATTGCCTCATTAATCAAAACCATAATAAGCAAAATTCGCCAAAGTAATTTTATGGTTTATTGCTGCTAAACAAAGTTTTACCTATCTTTTGTTTAAAACTTTTGTCATTTATCAAAAGGCAAAATTTCGTGTGGTAATAATTGGTTATAAATGTGCTTTTGAGTTAACTTCTAACTTTTGATTCTACCCACAACCCCCATCTTTTTATATTTTTTTTAACAGTAAAAAGATTTAGACAAAAAATTACACTTTTTTTCTTTCATAATACGCAAAATGTTACAGCATAAAATCGGGATAATAAAGTATACAGTGGGAAAACTGTTTGATAAATAAATTGTCGACCGACACTTAAAAAATGAAATTTATTGTAAGAATTTTAATTCAAACGTAACCTATAAATTTATGTAAATTATGTTTATTGCAACAGAGAGAGAAAGTGTGAGACAGAAAGTATCTTTCGTCCCTTCTGACATTATTTTATGCTAAATATATACAAAAAAATTATCAATAAATTATTATAAGTACCCAACTTTTCTTAAAACATATTCGAAAAATCTAAATCTTCTATAAATAAATAAAATTCTTATATTTTCATAATAAAAATAAAGAAAATAAACAATTTCTTAAAATTATTAAAACAATTTTGACATTTGACAGCTACCATTATCCGTAGATGCGCTACAATAAATTACCTCTATATAACCGCTGGACTGTAATGGAGATGAGGTAATACGGTACAATACCTATTGGGAAAATCTTCAAATGACATGGGATATTCATTTATTGTACAAAATATAAAAAAAAAAAATTATAATAAAATCAAAAAAGGAAAAACAGAAATAGTTCCTTTGATCAAATCCTGTTCAATTACAGTTGCTGTCTATACTTCCATAAATGTATGTATGAAAAACCTAATAAAAAACAAAATACAACAGGAAAATATTCAGATGTTTTCAATTTATTTCACAATTATTTTTGAACATCAAACTCAACTCAACAGTATTGTTTTCTCAAAGTATAAACGATACTGTCGTGCAACAAGTCTTAACACCCAAATCGGTTTACCATTAAAATTGTCTACACATTTTCCATTTATGTTAACGAAGCCCCTTTTCTGTATCCATAGACTTATAGGATACTTTGGCAATTTTCTTCTATAATAATTTAATTAGAAAATTTTCCTTCCTTCCTTCTTGAGATTTTGTCGTGTGAAAATTATGTTACCAGCTAATTCGTTTAAAAGAATATTAATTTACTGTGTTGTACGCTTGTAGATACCTAGGCCAAAAGACTTATTGTCGTTGTCGTTACTATGTATATTGGAGACTGAAGACTTTGTGGCTTATAATACTCTCTGTTATACATACATACATACATACATACATACATACATTGTAAATATACATAGATACAACATACAACATAAGATCTGATTAGTTTCTCAGTATACCATCTCTTTCCCTTCATTACCCATATAAAATATACTATATTCTTAGATAGTATACTACCTATAGGTATATATATATATATATATATACATATCATCGTACATTATACCATCCTGTTGTACATCATTATAGACACATATAAACGTTACTCACCATCCAAGTGATGATATCCAGGACAGCAAAATAACAAGATTCTATGTTGATGATGTAATCTTAACGACTTTTACTTAATTATAATGACATTGTCATTTCATTAATGCCAGACAAAAGGGAAGTCTAATAAAGAAAGTGCCTTCGTTGTCGTTACGTACCAAATTTAAATTTATAGGTCGCTCCCCGTAAGGTGAATGAGAGTAGCCATAATAATTCTTAAGTTACCAGTTCTTTTTTTATTTTGCCTTGCTTTCCTCTTTAATGTAAAAATATGAAGAAAAAAAAAATGGAAATAATTTGATTTATGACTTCTTGGGATAATTTTGCTTTTGTTATAATAATAGCTTTATATACCCCCTGAATAGATGTTAAAAGAAAAATATTTTGACACGGAAAATATGATTTTTCAAGTCAGCTTTATAAGCAACTTTTTCATTGTTTAAACTTTATATAAAAAAGTTTATAATATACCTAGTTGAGAACATGATGGACTTGAACAATAAAAATGAAAGTATGAGGGTTACAACAACCTTTACTACCCCCGTCGCCAAAACCATATGAAACTATGTATGTAACTATGTTGTACATACATAGTAGACACTTTTGTATATATGTATGTACGTACCAACATACAAACATGCATAAAAAGCATATATAATGATTGTCATTAATTTTTTAGAAAAAATAAAAAATAAAGAGAATTTTTGGGCGGTTTTTTTTTAAATTTATTTGGGATAATTAAAATGTTCATTATCGTTTGGCTTTTTAGCACCAATTCCAGTAAACACAAACAGGCCAGGCACTATAACATGACCATAATTTATTAGATTAATGTTTCATGTACCAAATTACTTTTCATTGTCACATAATGTTTTATGTACAATATCAAAATGAGGCTATGAGTTAGTTTCCGGTATATATTATATGTATGTATCATATATATGTTTGCATGCATGTATATTATGTTAATAACTATGGATAAATATAATAAATAAATTTAGCTGACTATATTTATTTTTGGTTTGTTGTTTTTAAATGAAATTAGCTATGATGTTTAAAGTGGAATCTAAACCAACCGTCCTTCGGAATCGAAAGTTAATGTACGAGTATACAAAATTTAAAAATGTACATAAAATTTTGGTTACTTTTGAAAAAAAAACATGTTGTCTTTTTCAATCAACAGCAGAAAGTTGTCTATTTTGTAAGTAATTCATTATGAATTGATGCACTTATTCCTGATTTCTATGACTAATCAATACAATTGAACGGTTTTTAAATTTTACAGGAAAATATTTGAAAAAGTGTTATTTTGTTCTCTTTAAAATTTTTGTTTGTTAGAAAAAGCGAATAAAGGGACATTTTCTTATCGTTCCAAATAAAAACATCTACAGAACATTTTCTAACTCTGATATTCTAAACAATATTTTTCCAATTTTCAAAAGACAATACATCATACCAAATATATGTACATATATCAATCACCTATAACATTGGTCTCTTCAGCATCGTTAAAATCTACTGATGGCTTTTGTTTTTAAACCTAACTCAAAAATAACAAAACACCATAAAAATTGATTTAAAAATATCTCCTCTTTCCAGTGCCACCCACAAAAAAAAAAATAAAAAAATTGGTCTCACTTCCAATATTTCCAATTATACATAACGTTACATACATACATAGAGAATTTGTGTACCCTCTCCAAATATAAACATTCAAACTCACCATATAGCCGTATGGTGCCATCTGTCTCCCCTCGTGGATTTTTCGCAACACACTTGTACATACCATAATCGTCCATTGAAACACTAAAAATTGTTAGCTTCATGTTGATTTTGTAGGATAGGGTGCCGACACTTGTGAGTGTTCTGAAAAATTTATTATTAGAACGGAAAATACGATGGTGCCCCCCGACACAAAAAAAAAAGTTTCTTTGATAAAGTAATTATGTTTTAAAATCGCTTTCAAAAGAAACTCTCATTATAATTAATGGTTTACAATTATGTTTATTAAAATTACAACAACGCGCGCTATGTTGATGGTCTGTATCTGTAACAGTAACAGTGTAGGTACATACCTATATTTCAATGAATCATGAATCATTTGTCCATCGCCTTTTGTCCAATAATTTAATGATGTTGGATAGGCTTCGCTGAAGCATTCTAGTGTCACACTATATCCTTCTGGAGCACCTACTAATTGATGAGGAATCCACAGCATTGGTGGAACTGCAAATTTACACAAACGAAATATTCAAGTTAATTAAAAATGAAAATATAAGCAAAAAGAAATCTTGAGCTTTCAATTTATGCTTTTCTTCTTTGATGAGAAAAAGAGCTTTTTACTTATACAAAAGTAATCTCACTTAACCTATAAAATAATAAAAAAAAAAGGAAATTTTATTTACACACTTTGGGGTGTTTTAATTGCATCTCACCACTTTGTAGTTTTGAATAGAAGAAGCATTTCTTAATTATCTTTCGTCCTGTATTTCAATGTGGAAATGGTTAGTGAATGGTTGCAGTGGTGGTGGTTGTTTAACACGGTGTCGGGAGTGAGATTTACTAACACACAGGGCGGTATAAAACATTTATAATAGTATTTCTATTCAACATTATAATGTGATTCACACCACTTGGGAATCACAATATATAATCATGTTCATAGACTGTATGTATGTATATAGTAAAAATCTGGAAAATATTTTCGAATTACGTGGAAGCATCCTTGGAATATATGCAAATACTACTAATACGAATAGTATACAGTACAGTACTATCAAACTAAAAGTAGAAGAAGATCTACCATTACACCACCTACATATATATATTCTCATTCTATATGTACAGAAATAGGTTTTTCCTTTATAAATTGGTTTTTCACTAAACTCAAACTCGCGTTTTGCTAAAATGAAGAAGATTACATTTATATGTAAAATTGTTTTATATGCATCCCCAACGATATGATTTATGAACAGATGGAAATTAAAAGAACTCTAGAAATGGTTGGTTTTTTTTTTTTAATGAAACAAAAAACAATAATGTTCTGGTTTTCTTAAATGCAGGTTTGGGTTCAAGAGATAAAAGGTGAATGTTCGTGCATAAATAGTACTTATATATATAAAGAGAGGGAATTAATTAAATTGAAATTAATTTTGCAGAACTCCATGTTTGTTATATAATAAGAAAAATTGTATCTACTTCCACACTATTTTACACCCGGTGGCAGTATGCATCATTCCCTATCATTATTTGCCATAAATTGTTGATAATCATAGGAAATTATTTTAGTTTGTTATTCAATATTTACTCTACGTCTATATACTTATGTATATATAAGTATCCATTTGTATGCACTGTAGTACTTATATAAACAGCTCTGTCTCATAATAATACTTAATTTTTATAAATTTTAACGAAATGATTGTTACTTTGACCACCCTATAAGCAAATAGACTAAAAAATTGTTTTTTTTTTATAAATTACCACATAAAATCAGACGAATTTCCAAGAATTGCTTAAAATACATAATTGTCTCTATTTATTT
This sequence comes from Platyura marginata, assembly GCA_026745375.1. Taxonomy (NCBI): domain Eukaryota; kingdom Metazoa; phylum Arthropoda; class Insecta; order Diptera; family Keroplatidae; genus Platyura; species Platyura marginata. Next base: position 16,769 of record JANSTT010008889.1, on the reverse strand, counting down.
CGCTTGCATAACCAAAATTTTCATTGGCCAAATAATTTAAATGTTACTCCAGTTCCCAGAGTAAGCGCAAACAACATTTTTAATTACTTGTACCAACAAAATGTGAAACACCTTATCTGGTAATATAACACTTTTCATCCGCAAAGCAGCATTGTATAAATAGTACAAATAGGTATATTATAAAAGCCAGCAAACCTATTCTATTGCCATAAATCGACAAGCATTCTCAACCCTCAAAATGTATATGTATATATACATACATATGTATGTATGTGTGCAAATTCCAAACCGCATAAATTGCTGTTGCGGTAAAGCTCAAAGGATTTAGGTGAGCTTTCAACAAATAAACGTCACCTTTTATGGGTGGAAAGTAAAGTATTTTGTTAGGAAGTGGAGTTTTAATGCATTTAAAAAGGAAAATTTATTTTTCGATTTTGGTGTCGTAAATTTTAAAATCAATATGGTAATGTGACTGATTGTGAATTCTTGTTGGTTTTTATAATTTGAAATGAGACTGGCACCCTTCTTAGTGGGAAATTTTACTCTTGAATTAACATGGAATGTCATTATAATACTGAAAATTATTTTTATTTATTAGTTTGGAAATTGGATTTTTTTTTTCTGCTTCCCCAAATAGGATTTTACTTGTAGCACGCTGCCAAAAAATTATGATATGGTACAACGATTGGTATTTTGTTAAATCTTAACTGTGACAGATAGGCTGAATTAATGATTATCGATTGGCCTGTATAGGAGGTTGAGATTTTTTCTACTCTTGTGTTTTATGTATAAAGTATAAGGGTACAGCGAAAAGTTAATACAGCAATCAAGAACAAAAGGGATGAAAAATATTGGCATGGAGGAGACAGAAGAGAGGCAAATTTTGAATATGAATTTAATGCGAGATAAAATTTATGTTTTGCGGAATGAGATCGGTGGTGTTTGGTAGGTTACTAAATTTTATACTTTGTTTGGAGATATACAGACATAGATGTAAGAATTCTCAATAAAAATGAATGAAGTAGGTTAAGGTATTATATAGTACCCTTAGGTATATAAGGATAATTTCTTTTTAGTCTTTTCTTTTAAAGGTTTTATTTTCTGGCACTCATCTCAAACATAGCTAACCGAACGTAATTGTACTGATATTTTGAAATGCCGGTTAGAAAATGCTGAACACTGTCACGGGTGGTCAAGAAGATCATTTAATTATTGCCGCCCAGCCCAACTATTGTACAAATTTCCTAATTAAATTATATAATACTGAAGAAAACTCTATTTATAACATAAATTCCAAATCTACATTCCTATTTCTAACAAATTAGAGCTGTTCATCATTTTCGGATGTATTAACAGATTAATGATGCTGACATTATTTTCATATCTCATGAAATCAATATTAACTAACCTATTTCAATCATCATTAGGTACAATTACCCACATATTAGATATATTAATCAGACAAAAACACCCAACTAATTATTATGGAAAAAAATAGAATATTTTGTATACATCCTTTGGTATTCCATATGAGCAACAATTCAAGTCACGTCCACTTTACGTCTTCATAATATAACTTTTGTACTTCCTTTAATCTCTCATCACATAATAAATATTTTCTGTTGCTTTGCCACAACATAAGCCCACTATATGCTACCATACAACATAAAACATACTATTTTCACCATATAAGAAGCCAAACCGTATGAATACAATACGTTATGACATTTCCTGCTTAAGATCTTTCAACAACTTAGGGGGTGGCTGTGGAAAACCGTTTATTTATCACGCTCAACATCATCGTTTTTCTTTTACCCAACCCGTATACATATATATATATATATATATATATATACACACATATATACAATACAAAAATGTACAACAACACCTTAGTTGAATGCTATATATGGTGGCGACGAGGATACATGTCTCTAACCATTTCTACCAGTCAGTCAACATAAACAGGCACTGGAAGTTAGTATGTTCAGATGAAACCAATGTTGCAATATACTATAGCAAATATGTATAATGCCGGCAGACATACATACATAGGAATAGGAATACATATCTCAAAGTATTCACAGTAAAATTGAAAAATGGCCAGACTTTGTAAATATTTAGGTGGAAAAATATATCTTTTCTTTGTCATGTTTTCCGGAGACTTTTTATCTAACTATATCATACATAAATATATGTATGTATATGGTAGGTAGTAATATGTATAAATGTATACTCTGGTGTGGTTAGGTATGTATATGTACTGTACATACAGAGCTTTGTAGCTTTTTGTTTGGAAAATATAAACCACTTACATTTGTCATACAAAATGTCGCATAATAATTCAACAAAACTCACGCAGTTTATTATTTTTTGAAAAATGCATTAAGGGAAGCTTGAAAGTTCCTCAGTATTACTTCTGCATTGTATCTCTCGGTTTAATTGACTTTGTGCGGTTTGTGGTTTTTTGGCTGGGTAGCCGTACTCGTATTATAGTTGGTGAATAAGTTTTTGAGCTTTATTTGTACTTGAAATGGGAAGTATTTCTTTTTAATTAAATTAAAGTTTTGTAGATTTAATGTTTGCCAAATTTCTTTTGAATTGTAATAAGTTATTGTTGATGTTTTATACTTTATTATGGTAAAACTGAATTTACATATAGAGAACGACGTGACGTAAGTTATGGCTATGTTAGTTTATAAATAAAATTTATCAAAAATATAGACATGCAAATTCTATACAAATCACTTGATCAATTAAAAACGGTAATATTATTCATATTAAGGTCATAATTATGGAATCGCGAAAATAAATCTTGTTCAAATTTTCCCATTTTTCCTTAAAAAAATCATATTTCCTAAATTACGGAACCATTATTAGGAGAACTTTTTTTCTCCAGTTAGGTGCTTCAAATATCTATTTAAAAAAAATATGTGGTGGACCATCGATCGCAATGGTGAGCCTTTTGACTAAAAAAAGCTTTTAAAACATTATGTCAGAAAATGTTTTTTTTAAAAATTTAGTATGTTTAGCCTCGAAAATTGTTCAAAAATCAATTGAAAAATTCTAAAAATATTAAAAATAACAACCTAACCTAACAATATGAAATTAAGGAGTATAATACAAACTAAATGTAATTCATCATTAAATATGTTCACCTACTTATGGTGATTCTCTCACTTCCTTATTAAAAATCATTTTTCTATGGCTTCACTTTACTTTACTTTACAGATATTACCGTACATTCACAAAAAAAAAGAAGAAAAACTTCTTCATTACTGTTGAGAAAAATTATATTTCCTACTGTTTTTATGATTTTCCTTAAAAGTTGAAGAGCGAAGAGAAAATACCTTCATTCCAAAATGCAATAGGTAACTACTTATATATAGGTACACACTATACAGTTGCAATCCGATTATGGCACTTTTATATAGATTTTTTTTCTGACTGAACTAAAAGTATAATGAAAATACACAGCACAACGACTAAAAGCTTTTGGAACATAAAATTGGCTCGTAATAGACGTAGAGAAAGAGAAACATTGAAATAGAAAATGACTGCACTTTTTATTTAAAATCAAGTGCAGCTTAAACAAATTGATTTGAACATATGAATCGAATCGATAATTTTCCATAATGCACATCTACATACATATTGAAAATATGCACCAATGCAATACAACACCTAAATGTAGATATAAATAGTTTATGTTATGACTATACTCACAGTCAACGCTGACTTTAATCCTTTTCGATACTGTTGGAGGAACACCATTCGATGCTATACATAAATAAGCTCCCATATCTAAACGAGATATTTTCGATATCTCTAGTGAATCTCCATCCCATTCTGGAACTGAAAGAAAATTTAATTGAAAAAATAGATTTTCTTTTTTTCTTTTTTTTCTTTTTTCTCTTTACAAAAAAGAAAATAATATAGAAAATAGATACTTACCGACAAGTGATTTATTTATATTTATTTTGGCATTATCGTCTCGTTTCCACTTAACCGTTGGATGGGGACTACCAGTAGCTCGACATCGTAATGTTACATTGGAGCCTTCTCGTACAATTACATCACTTGAGCTAAGTGAATCGTCTATGTTTGGTGGAACTGTGAAGGAAAAAAAAAATAGAATTACAAAAAATAAAAAACGAATGAAAAACATGATTTTTATTATGCTCTGTGGCAGGCTTTCAGGGCAGGATGTTCATGTTAATATTAAATTGACGAGAAAAACAAAACCGAATTAAGTGGCTGGGCTGACTGGTGGGTTGTGTTTAGCATCAGAAGAAAAAAAGTTAATTTTGAATTATATTATACGACTAGAGAAGCCCATGGTATTCATATTAAAAACGTATTATTTATAAAGCCTTTGAAATTAAATTAGCTGCAAGGCACAGGTACGTTTTGGAATGAAGTGCTTTTGTTTTTCAAAATCGTTTGGTTTTGCTGTTTTTATACATTAATCTGCAGATTAAATTAAATTTTTATTTTTCATACTAACATAAAATTTGTAACAAAAACCTTTTCATCTTGTTTAATGGTAATTGTAAATTACAGGAATTATTCTCAAATTCATTCTTTATCTGTAAAGAAGATTAATAAACTCACAAATGCTTTAATCAGAATTTTTCTTTAGATACGATTAATTAACAGAAAACAATATGTAATATCTGGTCTGCTAACCATTAAAAAATGTATTTTTGCATGAATTAAATACAAAAGATTAAATAATTGTGTACTATTGAAATATTGGTGGAAAAATTTCGTATTATTATAAGTAACATAATAGGTCTTATGTAGAAAGGATATAAGTAATTAATCAGGGAAGAAATATACATCGTCCGGTGTGGTTTTTATTAAAAAAAATTTTAAGAATTTTAATTTATGACAATTTTTTGGACATTTCATTTCATTTCAATCAAATATATAAATAATAGAAATTGAAATTAACAAAAAAAAAACCCCCCCCGCCCGAGGATTTTCGAAATTTTTAGTTTATAATTATGTTTTTTTTTTTCAATACATTTTTGATCACTAATAATCATTCTTAGAGCCACCACGTATTTATCCGTGACCAGAAAAGAATCTATAAAAAATCAATATAAGAAAAAAACATTATGCAACTCCATTTTGAAAATTCAACCAAAAAATAGAATTAAGTGCGCGACCTTTTTAAAATAAATAGCATTCAATAGAAATGCGTAGAGGAGCAAAAGGTTTTTAAAAGAAAATCCAACCATTACCAAAACGTCAAGCATTTTATATACAACATAATCATCCTATGCAAATACAATATTCTTAATTAAACATTTTCTTCAAAAATTTTCTTGCAATTATATTTACGAAACAAATTTGATTCTTGTGTTTCTTTATTTACTCTGGTTTTAATTAGAAAATCTACCTGCCCTGGAGAGAATAAACCTAAGTTTGTGTAAATTCTTTCGTTTTTCCGTCTTACTTTAACAAACATGATGAAATATCCATCAACACAGAGGAGAGAAATAAGACTATTAAATGCGAGGTAAGCTTTGGTAGTTGGCAACGTTGCAGATTGTAATTTATACCAATACCAAGCTCAGTGTTTTATTGAAAAACTAGACACGAAATAAACTCTACTAGTTGTGTATCTGTGTACCTAAACTATTGCACGAAAAACTAATTGTGGTGTTATGTTTTAATGTACAGTACATAGCTTAGGGATAATGAAGGTACTAAACAAAAAGAAAGTAAAATCTTATATTTTGAATTAAATATGTAACAGTGTCTTCTTATGTTAAAAGTTCAATGTTCTTTAAATGTGAAAATGTTGATGAAATTTTTATGAGAATTTTAAAGTCTTGAGCTTAATTACCCGCGGTTATATCACTTTTTGGTTGGTTTGAAAATTCTTAAACGTTTGTGCAAGATTTTTATACGTTATACTGTCAATAAATGAATTAATTTCAATTGTCTTTAAAATTTTGAATTGCTACCACTGATTTTCTCTTGCTTGGTAGTTAAACGTCTTGATAATTGTAGGATTTAGGAATTTATAACACTTTAGCTACATTATGTACAGAATGTCTTACAAATTTATTTCGATTGTGGTGGTTGACCTCTAGAAGTGGGTGGTTCGATTTCTACTTTAAAAATTAAGAATGAGCATTGAATTGAATATCTCTTAAATAATTAGTATTAGGTACAAGAAAAAGTGGAACAAATCTCCCATTTACTGTAGTTGTAGTAGAACAAATATATTTTTAATGAAAAAAAAAACAAGCGACGAATTATTTTCTTTTTTATTTTACTTGAGACGTCTATTGCTATAAGAAAATAAAAACTAAACAGACAGTGAACCGATATGGTTCCACTTTTCTGGAAAATAATTTTTAATTAAAAACAAAATATTTCTATTTTAAAGAACCAGTCTCATTCGGAATCAATATAAACTTCCAATTTGAAATGGTTTGTGCCAAGATTTCAAGATCGTACAATTCTTCTTTTTTTTCTAATAAAAAAATAACTTTTAGACGTACCCCCAATGTAATATTGTCGGTCTATGTATTTTGTGCTTAGTGATAAAAATTCAATTTAACATTTTTCACATACCTACTACGTGAACATATCCAAATTGAGTTTTGGCTGTCACCGTATTTATTTGGCACATATATCTACCCTTGTCCTCTTCGTGGACATTATTGATGTGAAGATACCATGTTCTATGTTTGTCATGTTTGTCATGGGTAACACTAATACGAGGATTTCGGGTTATCACATGATTATGTACAGTCAATATGGCAGATTGTTCGAAGTGCATCCACGCTACCTGAAATTGAAAGAAATAAGAAAAAAATAACAAAAATTAATTTTTATTTTCAAAATTGGATTGGTAAAACAAAAGAAATTTTTGTTGGCAACTAAACAATGTAGATTCATATCAAGATAAATGTCTGTTTAGAGTCAAGAAACCTACATGTATTGTATACCCATTTAGTAGAGAAAAATGTTTGAACAGACTATGAGAAGAGTATAAGAACACAAGCACACAGCCGCACAGCTACTCTTATATAAGCAAAAAAAAAGTGTAGGATAAAGAAGCGCATCCATATTGAATATTATCTCAAAACAAGGTGTGAACCTAAACGTGCCTTGAATTATAAAACAGTAACTCGATATGTTTTCCTTACAGAAATTCAGTTAACTTTTAAAGTATCCAAAGTTGGAGTGTATAGGAAAAGATAGGGCGTCTAGATATAGAGAGAGCATAGCAAAATGAAAGGTTTTTGGCCTTAAATTTATCCATGCTGGTTTGGATCGGTGTGTATACAAAACCCATACCGTTAGAGTGTACCGTGTCGTATAAGTGTGTTTTCTCTGTTGGTACTTTTAAAATTAATACAAAAGGAAGGAGGAAAGGTCTGATCTTCTTTTACTGTTGTATATATATATATATATATATATATATATATATATGTATATACACATTTAATATTAAATAAATAAGATAAGGTGAGCCATAGCTGGGGTTTAATTAAAATTTAATTAGTTAACGTCAGTATAACATGTAAACAAACTACAACACTGCTGGTGTTTATCTACATATCTAAATCCATATAGTATACGGGAGGCTGGAGGTACGCATAACAGCGTAGTGAATATTTATTGATGAAATTTACTTTGGCGACTAACATACAAAGGTAAATTAATGAAAATCATCCCCATTTCATTCAAATTGTATCATTACCCAACTCTGAATGTTATTTGATATTTTCCGTTGGATACTCTAATTCTTATGAAGTTCATAATAATAGGAGGATAGCCAAACGGCAAGTGAAGTATGTATAATTATATAGATAGGTAGATAGCACTGTGGACTTTTAAAGTATCATATCATAGTTTTTTATAGGTTGTTAAAATGTTTCCAATTTGTTTATACTACATATATCTAATATTTGATGACTAAAGATTAAAATATTAAAAATTGGTGATTTTAGTGAATACTTCATCTGTACCTGGATTTTGGCGAGAATCTGAAAAGATTTTTGGCCTATTTTGAGTTAAAAGTTTGATAAGGTTATAATACTATACAAATAAATATTTGAGCTTTATTTATGAGTCTTTGTTATCATATACGATATTTTCCAGGCTCTGTTTTCGGCATAATTTTGGAAAGATTCAATCAATACAATATCACATGTTCACATAAAAATTCTATAAAAATGTAATAATATTTTTTAAAATTTAATATTCTATCTCCCTCCGCCTCTATATTTTTTTACTACAGTTACATTCATACATACATACATACATACATATGTACATACGCATTCAGCATAAAATCGTACGATGGCATGTGGTAAATGAGACGATTTGAACTTAAGGTAAAAGGATCACGCACAAAACCAGCAGTACCTACCGTTGATGATATCCTTCTCGAATATACGACAAAAATATTTTTATATGTCCTAGATAACTTACATATATTGTATGTATATGCAAACGTGCCCAACATTTTTAAATTTTTTTTTTTTTTTAGGGATCTCGAAATTCTCTTATTCAATTCCACACCACAAATTTGGGACTGTATTACATTTATACCTATCAAAAAAATATTAGAATATAAACGAAAATAACTCAACATAATTAGGGATTCCTATGACAGAATTTAGACTAAAAGGTAATAAAATATCAAATTTCATGAAAAAGACATCCTTGTAAAACGTCATATGACATTTTGCAAATTTATGTTAAATTTATATTCATAACAAGCATGCTCATAAAAATATGACTTCTTGTCGGGAATACGTAATTTTTCCTGCATAAATATATAGGGATAGGGATATGGAAAAAAAGGATATCGTGTGTATTGTGTATAATACGGACGTGTACGATACTGAAGAAAAATTCACCATCATCATCTCCCCACAAAAAAGGAAGGGCATCGCCCACCACTATATGTGCCATCCCAACCGAGGCAAATTAGCTTTGCTTTCGGCTAAATGAGAATTCGAGAAAGATTCTTACACATGATTTCCCTTTTTTTTGCTGGAAAATTCCTTATAAGAAGGTACATCAATGAATAAATATTCAAATAAAATAAATTCAAAACATTCATTTCTGTGGTGTCCAATCTTTTTCTATGCCTGTAGTGGCTGTGTGTGTGTGTGTGGTGTATATGATACGATAAAGACGCACGTGATGTGTCCTTTTTCTTTTGATAAGAACTTAATCAATGATGATGCCGTTAAATTATGATAGGAACTAAATTTGAATTTGAAGGTCAAATTCTGAATATTACAAAAACAGAATAAGAGGCTTCCTTACCTCTTTATCTTCACTGTTAAATTTAGTTTTCTTTTTTTTTGTTGCATCGCAACTATTATTTTGGAAACTTCTGATCGAAAAATTATTATAGAAAAACTCTACACTTGTATGCATATATGTAGGTAACGTTCTGAACATACAAAATAGGTACTGCTGGTACATACAAAATATAAATTTTTTTTTTATTCAACCACATATTTATTCATTCTTCCATCCGAATGTTTTTCCGGCGATATACACATATTTTCCATGAGGCTATACTACGTGTACTCCTATAACAAAAACAAGGAAAAAAAAAAGAATCCCTGATGCTCAGTCGAGCATGTAATTTACCTTTGCTTTATGAATAAGAATGAGAATTAGGCAAAAAAAAAACGAATTACCAAAGATATATACTAAATAACTTTTGTAAGAAAGCCATGGAATTCTGCGGTAGAATAGTGGGGAGTTATTTTTTTTTTTTTTTTTTTGCTATACCCCCCCTATTACCAATTTGGTGGTTAGAGAAGCCTAGGGGGTGGCTTTATAGCTTGCAGACGCATATATTTGAATATTTTCTATAACCAAATGTTACATTGCGTGGTTGGGAGTATTAGAGGATGTAAAACGATTTTTAATTACGTTTTTTGTGGCCAATGTCTGGTTTTTATTTTTTAATTAATTTCGGCTGTTGGTTTTAAAGGAAACATTGTGTAGCTCTACTCGTATAGTTGTTGGATTGGCAACAAAAAAGCATTAAATCGCATAATAAATTTAACAATTTAATAAATGAGTTTTTCTTTTGATTTGGCTGGAAAATTGAAAATTTTAAAATGTTATTCAATTTAAACATATATGTATAGTACATTGTATACGTATATAAAATTTGTTCATAAATGTGATGGGTGGTAATTTTATATGTTACGTAATTTAATGTTATTATTTATTAGGGAATTAGTAATTAATTTACTTTTGGAATATTAATTTTGTTAATTGTATAGTAAATTGAATTTTTTATTCATAAGTAATTAATATTATTTTTCTGTTTCATCCATACTTATTCAATTTTTACAGAGCATTGAGGTAAATAAATGTAAAAATTTTTTTTTTTCTAGATGATGGAATGAAGTTTATCTTTTTAAGTGATATCTGTAGGCCGATTCCGGTTCGATGCGATATTTTCTCACTATATGGAAAGAGCATAGTGAGAAAAATATCTTATCAAACCAGAATCGTGGTACTGATCTTTTTTTGTAATTATTTATATGTAATTCTCAACTCATTTATTTTTAAAATTTCATTTTGTAATATTTCTAGGAAAAATTTAAATTAAATTAAAAATTTATCTTACCTTATACGTTCCCAAATTTTTAACAGAACATCCCAACTTAACGTTCCTTCCAGCAGGTACTGTAACATTTTCAATAACGTCGGTGAACTCTGGTTCCTCCACAACCGCTAAAACAAACAAAAAAAAAACAAAAACCACACATTAATCTCATTTAAACACTCAATTAAATAACATCATTCATAACCTAATTACGCCATAATTGCATTTAAATTATCACTCTGCTAATTAATTTGCTTGTAAAACGGTATCAAATAAAGATTAATGGTTTCTTGACAGCATCAAGAATAGCTTTGAATATAATTTTCGTATCCTGTTCCCGTCGCCTAGCATGAAGCTGAACATGGAAAGCTTTGGTGTATTATATTATGTTACGGATACACTATGCGTATATGCTATATATACATATATATGTATTTGTGTACATATATAAATACATCATGTATACTATAGATATGAATAGATCTATACCCTATATATGCCATATAATAATGAATGTCTCAATTACCTTTATAGCTTTAACACAGCGTGATATTATTATTTTCAAAGAGCTGAAACTCATAACGATGGTATTTATATAATATGAAAATTTATGTAAATAAACTTTGTGGAAAAGACAAGAACTTATTATGTACATACAAACATACTATATGCATATGTACATATATTCCATAAACAATATTTCAAAATCTGGTGAGAGTGAGAATGGTTACATACATACAATATGTATGTATGGATGTGTCTACATACATACATAGTTACTATATATGTATGTTTCCTGTAAATATTTTTTTGATAGGAGTTCAAAGTTTAAAATGCAAGGAGCGTTTTAATGATTTTTGATTGCTTGCCAATGTATATTATATATACATATATAGAATAGTACAACCCTCCAAGTATCCAAAAAGAAATAGTATACTTTAGATTTCTTATCTCTGAACAAAGTATAGAATATCTAAAACATGGAAATTTCTCTTGGGATTCCAATTAACTTCATATATAGAGATACTTTCTATAGGTTTGCGTATGTACTATACATATGTATAACTCTGTCCCAACAACAAAACTACATAAATGTGCAATTTAACTAAAGTTTAAGTTACTGCTGTTTCAATTAGATTTTCATATGTCTCTTATTGTGCTATTAAATTTGTTCTCATAATTAAAATATTGTACCCACTTACAGAGTTACTTTTTTCGATATTAAAAAACTATTAGGTACTTAAAAATAATAAATATTGATTAAAATTAATTATTCATATTTATTAAATTTTTGAATTTCATTTCTTTTGTATTTTCACTAACGACATTTTTTAAAATTAAGTGTAATTATTTATTTATGGGAAGTTTCTTAGAAAAATTTCCTACAACTTTATAAAAAATATGTGTAGTTGTTCTGAGAAAAGTTATCCAGAAAAAGTAAATATTTTCATTAATTTTTAAAAGAAAGGATATGTAGTTGTTAAAAAAAAGTTCTTTACATTTTTTTTTTTTTTAATTTTTTATGTTTCGAGTAAGTTTCAATTTTTAAAATGGCCAATGTAAACTTCAAAAAATTTTATCTTCGAAACCGCTAGGTCGATTTTGAGGTGTCAGGGCTTATTTTTGAGGAAAATTACGTTTTCACTTTTAAAAATGAAGTTTAAAAAAAATTTGTTTATGAAATTGTCTTTGAACCTTAATTTAGCTTTTCGCAAACATTTGGGCGGTAGTTGGTTTGAAAGATATATCAAGATATATCTAACGCGAATTCAAATATGACTATCATTCATTTCGGTGGAGAATTTAAAAGATAGAAGAAACTTTTTAGACATACATTTATAGGTCTAAAATGATTTAGGTAGAATAAATAAGTACAAAAAACACAAATTTTTATCTAATGGTCTAAATATGGTCCATTTTCTGACTGAATTTTTCCAGAATGGAAAATATTTTTTGTATTATTTGTTATTGATTCAGAAATTCAGAAATTATATTATCTATGTAGAAATCAAATTATTTGAACACATTTTATAACATGTTTTGAAGTCATCAGAATATATTTCTTACATACGATTTTCTATATTCTATAGACAAGTTTTTTTAACTTTTTTTTATTTTCTAAAAACATTGTTTAAATTGTGTGTTGCCAGTAGATTATAAAATCCAAATATACAATGAAAAAAAAACACGACATTATTATACCAACCTACCTACATATATTAAATCCTACTACAAATAAATCTATTATATATCAATATTTTTCATAATTTAATTTAAAAGTAACTTACCAAATTTTTACAATTTAAAAAAATATAAATTAACACTTACCATTAGATAACGGTGGACTCCCAATTTTGGTATTAGTGGAGTCCCCCGCAGTAGCGAGAAGCACTAGGAGGGCCCCAATATAGTACCAGGGGCCCATCAACTTAACACTTTATCCACCATGCACATTTATTTCGTATTTTGATTTCACCACTAATCACCAGTTTAATTTAAACTAATTTAAATATCAATATTTTCTATTAATCTGATTAAATAGATTTTTAATTTTATATTTAAAATTATCTTTTTTCTTAAATTTAAATTTTATAAGAATTTTCCGAAAAAAAGCAGGAAGACTTTTTTCCGTTTTTGGGGTAATTATTTTGTATTTGTATGTGAGGGATATTTTAAGATCTACAAAAAATATTATTATAAATAATTACACATAATCGATATAATCGTGCGCAGTTAGTGTTGCGCATATGATACATTTGGGCGTCCATTTAGGCTATTTAGTTCTGAGTTGTATATGAAATGTGATTTCTTAACAATTTCAACATTGTTTTTGTTAATATTTTATTATCTGTGATAGGTAATTTTATTTTAAGATGAAAAAAAATTTTAAACGTGCCCGTGGTGGAGCTGTAAACAAATGTTTGCAGAAATGTAATTTTAATCTCTTTAAAATATAACTAATTACTCACATTAATAAAAGTTAGTTAGATTTATTAAAATATTTTATTATTAATTATAATTTATTTTTAAAATCAATTTCTTTTGAATTCAACAATTACTAAACAATGAACTTGCTGATTAACTACAAATACACTACAGAGCGAATACACATTTTATTGCATTGCATTATATCTTTTATCCCCTTTCTAATTCGAAAAGAGTTTCGATCAGTTGCATAAATTGTGTTGGTGTTTTTCTATTTTCTTATCTTAGAAAAATCTAATTTTCTCAATCAAAAAAGTTAGTTGATGTATTTTAAGAAATTAAAAATATTTTTTCATTAATTTTCCTAATTTTAATATTATTGGAAAATGTTATTACAGATTAAAGAATTATTAGTTAGTTCTATACAAAAGTCTATTTATAATTTTCGTTAAAAAAATTCTCAAATAAAAAGATTCTATTTTAACAGAGAGCAATAGCTCTTTTTGTTAAAGCTTTTGAAAATAACGATTGATTGGTAAGCAGATTCAACAGTAAGATAAGAAGTTGATTGCTTTATAGCTCCGTGTGCTTTTGCTGTGAAAGACCAAAAAACAAGAAAAAGAAGAGAAAAAAACGAAATAAATCAATATGAGGAGCTTAATCACATGATTAATTATATTCACAACACCATTCTCTTTCACATTTTTTTTTTTGGAGTTTGGCTTTTTGCCTATATTTGGATTTTATTTTTCTTCATATATAAATTTGAAACAAGAAACCTTTTGGTGCTTTTATAACAACAAAATGTTCGCGCGTATTCGTACACAAACCAATCCGATATACAACAGCACTCGAACAATACTGAGAACATTTTCTGGCACAGGAAATCTAGCAACCCCTAAAAATGACTTCTCATGGAAAAGCGCACTTTAAGCTCTCCATGTTCACGTGAGAGTAATTTCCGTTCCCCTCGACCAATCATACATTATTAGTGCCTTTCTGGAAAATTTACTGAAGTAGATTGGATAAGAGATGATTTTATGGTATTTGTATATGTGGTTTTCTATTGTGGTGTGGGGGATGAAAATTCCTTCAAAGGCCATCAAGAGTGATGATAACAAACATATATATTTATATGTATAGGCGATATTTTGAGGTGTTTTTTTTTGTAGGTTTTAACGATAGATGGCTCTGTTTGGTAAAGGGTGATTTATCGTTTAATGCTGATGATATCAAAACAACGGAATGTTAAAAAATTTAAATGAGGGCCATTACATATTTTATGTACCTTTTTAAGTAGACTCACGTAAACATAAAATCAAAACAGATATTCTTTTTAACCTTTAATGTTAGGTTTATAGATATCTTCAATATGGTTTGCATAAATAATAATCTTTGAAATAATTTTGCATTTTTTTGAATTTATTTAATGTTGTGTGATATTTGGTAGAATATGAGTTATAAACATTAATGCGAATCAACATGTTACTAATTGGTTATATAAAAATTTTTGTATTTTTTATAGTTGCCGAATTTATTACATTTAAACTTAGTCTTTAGTAATTGTAGTAAAAATTAACGTATAGGTTAACATATTCTCATTTTGATAACATTGTTAAATATTGTGCATACCTACATGCCACCGTCAAAGTTCTAAAAAAACATTATAACAGGGTGTCGCACAAAAATTTACCGAATTTGAATCTGCTGTTTATTTGACCGCATTGCTAGATGAGTGGTTATTGTTAGCTTTGGAGTATACCACAAGCAATGTTCCAGTTCTGACACAACTTCCTAAAAGTTTTTTTTTTTTTTTTAAATGAAAATATTAAATGGAAATGAAAAAAAACGACTTTTATGTTGATCACAATATACAAGATTCTAAAAATTCTTCTATATAGTTTTCCCTCAGGTACCATTTGATACGATTTCCAATATGAGTAGTTACCTATAGATTTCGAAAAGGTAACTTTAGGCACAGTCATTGTTGCAAAATTTGGAACTAATCGTCTTACTAAATGCTTTAACATATGAGAACCTATTCCAATGCTAACGCCTCTATATAGTTATATGGAATTTTATTTTATGTAATCTTAGTTTTAAATATTAATCAAAATATACCTACACTCCTACTCCTTATCATCATCATCATTATTGATTCATAAAATATTAAAAAAAAATCTCTTATCCTACATAGGATGAATAAAACTAATCAAATTATGTACAATATGTTTCCAATCCTTGGCAGACATTGATTTTACCTCAATTTAACTTTTTCATACATCAATAAACTATCGTAAATTTATACAAAGACTTAGAACATCTTGTACAGGATTATTCTGAAGAAAATTGGAAAATGATTTGGTCCGACATGTGAAAATAAAATCAAAATATAAGAAACTGATATATTATGTTTACGCTAGATGGCGTGTTATTGAAAATGAATAATTCATAAGGAATGTTTGTGAGTATTTTAAATGGATTTGTCGGGGATATCTTTTACAGTATATATCCTGTGGCATAACGTAAAATTAATGTGTTATTTATGATTGTCAAACGTATGTTGTATTTTTATAATATATGTATAATGGATATAATAAAAAGGATGTTCTTAAGGATTTTCCAATATCTATATTGTTGTATTGTATTAATTGTAGGGAATAGTATAAATTGATTTAAGTGATTTTAGAATATTTTTATCATTGTATTTTATCGGATATTATAATGAATATTAAACCTGTCGCCAATCAGTCAAGGAACTTTCGATCGGTTTTAATTCCGTATGTTTTATTTTTATTTCATAAAACTTATTTACGAGCTCCCGAACTAATCAAATGATTCTCGAGCATTGAGAAATAATGGTAAAAACTTCACATGGCACAGTGGATCTAGCCAAAACTTTAATTAGCTAGCTTATGATTTTAAAAAAAGTATTAAAATAATTGTGGGAACAAAAAGAAGAGAATATTAAATAAAAATAAATAAATTTCTTAATAAAAACTTAAAAAAGTTCTAATCCCTGAAAATGAATATATTTCTTTGATAAAATTATATTTCCATAAAATTTCGTAATTTTTGTTTGAGCAATAAAAAATGTGTTTCATTAAATTAATTAATCATAGAACAAACATATTCGAATTTTATTCAAGAAAACCAGAAAACAGCTTCAAGCTACAGAGTTAAACTCATCCCTTATTACTTATTCAATACAATAAAACACTATATA
>JANSTT010008878.1:0-26003 GCA_026745375.1 Platyura marginata | reverse complement strand
CTATGGTTATGTACACAGATTCATCTGTGTACATAACCATAGATCGCTAAGTCGAATTAAAAATTTACTAATGATTGATCATGATTGCTATTTCTCGATGTCAATATATAAAATAATTTGATATTCTACAAATTTGGAATTAGGGTAATGGCAGTCCTTCATTTGAATGTTTAAAATCGACTATTTTTAATTGAGTGTCTGAGTTTTATTTTTTCTGATCTAGGTACCTACTGCATAAGTGTACTGTACATGTACAGCAAGTACATAGATAATTAATTTAATATCTTTATATTGTTTACATTCATACATTTTTGCAATTATATTTGTTTACTATCAATAACAAATTGAAATAAATATTTTCATTTTTCACATTTTTACTGAAATACATATATTACTCAAATGTTTAGATAATTATCAACTTTCAAACAAACTCCAAAGAATAATTTTGAGCATATAGGTAAACAAACAGCAATTCAAACAAATTAAGACAAAGATAAATGCTTTGCTCAAAATGCTTAATAAATTTTAAGTAGTTATAAACTTTTGAAGAAGTATGTATATTAATTAAGTTAAATTATATCAAAAAGCTGGTTGTATTCGCTAAAACAAATAACATAATTCTTTGTGGTTTATAGTTATTATTTTAATATGTAGGAATATTTAATATTTGGTTAAAGCAATTTTAAAATTATTTTTTTTTTTTAATTATTTTGTCTTCATAATTGACTTTTTGGACGTTATTTTGATCGTAAACCAATTAAAACTATCTACATACTTATATGTAGATTGTTAAAATGGTAGTAAAATTTACGTCAATAATACGTTAATTTTCAATATTAAACTAATTAGTTATATTTATACACGCCGCGATGTAAATAGTAAACCCTAATATTACCAATAAGTAAAATAAATATCTGAAAACTATAAATCAATTGATAGGTTAAATTAACCTAAAAATTACTAAAATATCACTAAAAATATCCCTATTACTGTGCAAAAGTATATTTATAAAAAATGTTTTTTCTTGATATAGTAATTAATGTTATTTAATTCGCAAGACAAATGTATTTATAGTATATACCTGCATACGGCACACTTAAAGTACATAGTAGAGGTATAAGATCATGGTCATAGATATTTCCAAAGAAATTAGTTTCTATTAACATATAGTAGTAGTGGTGTTTCTCTCAATATAAAAAAATGTTTTAATTCAATTGTATAATTTTCCTAATTAAATAAATTTAATAGAAACCTACTGCAATTAATGCCCAATATAACTATTGTTGATGTACATAATTATAACCAATTCATTATCATCAAACTTAAAAATGTTTACTGGATTCGCTTGTATTTCAGCAACTTAATCCATCTAACTAAAATAATCTAAGTACCATTAATTCCTAAAAATTGAGAATAGTAACTTCATACAAAATGTATAGAGTATTATCCTCTCGTTTCTCTTTTTTTTATCTCTCTTATGACATAACTACAATGTAATCACAAATAGAAATATTTGCAATGTGACAAAATTTTTGAAAAGAAATGTCACACATTTATGCTTTATGGTTCTATTTTAAAGTAGAACTTTTAAACGAAAGAGACACAAACTGATCGTTCTGCCTTATAACAGAGCCGATGTCCGATGACATTTTTTGTTATTTTCCTACAAATTATATAAGGAAAACAAACGTCGGAGGTGCAAGCTTTTATGGGCTAAAATTTTTAGGTTTAAATCGTTAAATTAGCTTTTCTCTTTTATGTTTCCATTTAAAGATTCTAAAGTGATGTTTTTAAAGTAAATTTTATAATAATATTATAATTACATTACTTCAGAACATCCTAAGAAAAGAGGGTCTGCACGCCAATGATTGTGTGTATACAAAAATTCTTAATTCGCTATAAAGGACAGTTGTAGAAATATCATTTACCTTAAAATCAAAGCACATAATAATAATAATAATCTACGCGCCAGTACCGACAAATTGTGTGAACTATACAAATGATACATACCCCAACAATTTTCTTAAAATATTATAAATTATTATTAAAACTGACTGAATTTTAATGGAGGAATTATTTTTTTTCCTTTTTTTATTAAGTTAAACTTCCTGTGTCTGGTATTTAACATATCTTATATATGTAGGTAAACCAAAACCGATTCATTTAAATTCACTAAGTCAGCAATAATAACAATCACCACGTGCTCTTTATAGAAAGGTCTATAACCTGCGGCCCGGTAAAATTGTCCATGATCTATCGTGACTGTATTTACATATATATGACTAATATTGCGATTTTCTTGAAAATTGTTGATCAACTTCAGTTAAATTGTGTATTGTTTTTTTTATTATTATTATTATTGATTTACAAACCTGGAACAATATATGGTGTTGGATTTGGTGCCGGTGACCAATATGCAGCACTTATTGAAGGATATGAACCATTTGAACCGTTGTGGCCTTGTACTGACAGGGAAGCGTTTTGTTTTGTACGATTTTTCATATTTTACTTGCTACCGTTGGCGAAATAAATATTCAATAGCAATATTTACGCACACAATAAAAACTATAAACTATAAATGGTAATATTTTAACTATAAAATTGTGTATACATACATTGGCACCATATACACACAAAACACATTTATACAATATGAGTTTATATTTTTGAAAAGGTATATTTAATGTTACCTCTATATGTGAAAGAATGACACAACACTAAAAACGTATATGCATTTATAATTGCAGTTATATGCTAATATAAAATGCATAAAACAAACACTGTAATATTATAGCATTATGTATGCAATTCAAAAATATGTTCCATGATGATTTTAATCCATTGACTTATTGTTGTGATTTATTGCGGTTGCTGAGTGATCGATGTTGTTATTGCTGGTCGATGGTTTATTTCTTAGAGTGTATATAGTGCACTTGAGATATTTTTTTTTCTTTATAAATATTAATTGTATAGAAACTTGAACACTTCTAATATCTACTTCTATATTTGAATAGCATTATATATATGTACACAAATACCAGATGATCGTATATCACCATAAGATCACTAAATTTCTAAGAGAAAAACCAGATCAACATTTTCACTATATGTACAAAGTCTTGTGAGCTATATGATCATGCAATAATTTGTTGTTTTATGAAGATTTTTCTATTCTCTGTTTTAGGAATGGTACACATTCATTAGACGATGCGTGTTAAAGTATGTCACTTGTTGCGCGTGCAATACTTGCTGCCGTACCGCAGTAATAATACAAAATGATCAACCGATCGAACAGT
This sequence comes from Platyura marginata, assembly GCA_026745375.1. Taxonomy (NCBI): domain Eukaryota; kingdom Metazoa; phylum Arthropoda; class Insecta; order Diptera; family Keroplatidae; genus Platyura; species Platyura marginata. Next base: position 22,707 of record JANSTT010008878.1, on the reverse strand, counting down.
AATATAATACCGATTGCATCAAATGCACTTGTACAATTAAAATAATCTGTTAAGCGGCACACTAACTTAAGCACAATCACAATTGCAATTTTTCAAATAAAACCAATTAAACGGCGGGTATTTGAACGTCAAATTTAGATTTTTTTGCATGTATACGCGGCAAGATCATTGTGTAATTAACCGCAGAAAATATCGCAATGATTTTTCTCACAGAAAAAAAACCCAAAGAACTAAAAAGAAAAAAAATGAAAAACTAAACTCACTATAATATTATGACATGTCAATCAAAAGTACGTTACATCAACACGATCATAATGTACGATCACCATTTATGAAGTACGATCACTATTGTAAACAATGATTTTGTGCATTAAAATTGCTAATAATTTAGTAATTTAAGTATATACGACAATAAAGAATTATTTATAATTTTTTCCATTATTAAATCGCCATTACTATTATTACTTAACCGATCGCATGGCTATAGTAACAGTAAGTAAAAGAAAATTAAAATGCACTGTGTCAGATCAGTACGTAACTACTTGAAACATAACAGAGACTATTTCTAGCAAGTCCCGATAACAAAAAGTCCAAAGAGACCTATTGAAGCCGTATTGATGTATTGAAATCGCGCGAGTCTTGTGCGCGAGGAGTGAGGTATTCAATGAGTAACGTTTCCGAAACGTTAACGTATGGTATATGTCTTGTTTGTTATTTGACATGACGATGGAATGGTGGAGTGAAAAATGGTTAATGTGTTGTATACTTCTGTATATTTATTTATTCTGTGTAATGTGAGATTGTAGAATATATTGCTAATGATAAAAATATGGATTTGACTTAAGTGCTGACTAAGCTTTTTTGGTTGTTGTATATGAGAAAATTGGTTGACGTGTTATATTATTTATGCCAAAGTTGACCTCTTTATTTAGGATAAAATGTTATTTAAATATGTATATATATATGCTTAGTGCTTTTAGCCGTAATTGTTAATTCATAGAAGGAAAAAAAATGGAAAAATAAATAAAATAGAAAGGGTTGAAAGTATTTAATATAATTGGGCTTGGGTTATAAAAATAATATTTATGAGTAAAATATATGAATAAAAATCCTTCTTACAAAAATATTGTAAACGAGGCGTTGGTCATCTCAGCTGGACAAAAGTGTCTAATCGAATTAATACTTGGCATATAATACTATCAATTTATTTTAATTGAACCATAAATAGTAAAGACTCTATGATATTTAAAGTGGTTATAACTAAGAAAATAAACAAATTATTATATGTAATATTTTAATTCTAAATCTTACTAGTTCAGTTCTTATTCCCTGTAATATTTTAATTATAAATCTTACTAGTTGAGTTCTTATTCCCTTATTCCCTATGATAGGTGCAGACGATGGGGTTTGACTAACGGAAGTTCATTTCAGCCAGATACCTATGTTTTCGAAACTGAGGAACTACTAGAAGTAATATTTTATTATTTATTTATTTTATTTTACTATATCCCAGACAAGTTTGACCACTCGAGCTAGACTATTTCTTAAAATATCACTTATAAACAAAATATTGTATTAATATAAATATTTAATTTCAACTGAAGATTGAACAGCCCAATTGATATTTTGAATAGTTAATTATTTGTTTATTTTAGATATATGTACATATGTATTTTATGTTCTTAGGAGATTATCGTATCAAACTAGAAATAATTTGTTTGTCTCTAATGTAAATAAATTATGGAATCATAAGATAATGTATAAATCTTACATTGGAATTGCGTACTGTTATTTGTATGCTTACTTAAATGTAAGAGTTTTATTGTGATCCATGAATATTTAATGATAATTGATTGAGCGTGTACTACATATATAAGCTAAATCCTGCTAATACGGATAAATCTGGTGTAAATTAAATAAGGACGCAGTTATTCAGACTGTGGATTATAATATGGTTAGGCTTGTAGCAAGACACGGCCCCCTTTTCAAACAAACAAAAATTACTATAAGACCGGTTATAGAGCTCTCCTTTAGACTTTGCTTTATACTCGTTTTTTGGCACTCGTTTCGACTATAGTTTTGGCTATACTTAAGAAATTTACTGATATTGATTTTCATATTGACTATCTAATCATTCGACATTTTTTTTTCTTCACTTTACCTTTCGAAATTGATTTAAAAACAAGCCCAATCTCATTTCGTCTGGTTTCAATGTTCTAGTTGCACATATCGTGGGTGCATTCAATATAAGACAGAGTAACATCATTTACTTGAAAAATCCTATGTCTTAGCATTGATAAATTAACATCTCAAAGAATGTATTCATCTCTCCGCCCTAGTATATGTGTTTTGATCTTCGTCTTTGAACGTACATACATAATACATCCCAACTAGTACATGTCATGCACAACTATTAAAGTATGTACTGTACAGTGTACAGTATAATACATACCTACATAATATATTGAGCAATTGCACATTAGTTTTATATATGTTTATTATTATAGAATTATGTCGTCAGGTGATCAATTCTCATAATATAAAACAGGTAAAAATGCTATTTTAGACAATCAACAGTTTTTGTTATCGTGGCACTTTTGATTAGGTAGTCGATTTTATTCCATTATTTTTTCTTTTTGTGTTTGTTTGTACATTCAGTTGTTATTTACCTAATACCACATATGTAGGTACAATATGTAACAATATATTACGTGCTTGAAGTAAATTGTGAATAAATGAATAACATATATATACATACTCGTACATATGTACTGTACATAGGTAGGCATAGCTATTAATATTATTTTTAATGCCTATATTTCTTTTGGAATAGTAATGAAAAAGTTTTTATTTTTTTAATATGACGTACCTGTTTCGAAAAATTCTAGTGTGAATCAATATTCGCGACCTTGCGATATAAACTATGACTATGTAATCACAGATTATGTTATCCAGTTATGTGCTTGCCTAAGTCTGAGTCCTTATGTCTCTAATTGGACCAATTAACCCTCCAGTATGTTTTTTTTTATGCGTCACCAGTAAATCTTTGAACGAAATGGGTGGCTAAAAGTTTCGCGAAAAGCTTTTAACGTCCTGTCCCGCATATACTACATTATTGTACACTACATTTCCATAGTAATATTTATTAATGCGTAATTCGTTCTAAATTAGTCTCTGAACTAAGGTTGAATCCCAACAACCCTGTCCCTGGACATTCACCGACCCGACAATTAAAGCCAAAAACCTTTTAATTTAAATGTGAATAAAGACTTCCACGAAATTTTTGTTGAGCTTGGAATTCGAACCCCAAAATTAGTTTAAATCTTCCTTGTTGAACAATAAAACTAAAACAAGAGTTTGTCGACGAAGGTACCCAGAGGTAGTTACATTTTGACTAACTAACTTTCTTCTACAAACATTTAGACCACCTCCACCATCAACACCTCCCAGTTTCAAATTTACACCAAACTCCACCGTTATCTGCATATTTTTTTATGGATAAAATAAACATTTTGTTTCTTGATAGATGCAAGGATCTTTCTTAATCTCTACAAAAAATGATTCAAAATTAATTGTCTTACAATAAAGATTTTCTTTAATTATTTCTCAAAAAAGGGTAAAAAAAACATTTTGTGTGTGTCCACTCTTAAGAAATAATCTACTATTTAATCTTTTTTAATGAAATAATCCAATTTTTTTTGTTGAAGAGAGTACAAATTAACAATAGGTACCTAAAAAAAATCTATTTACATGTTATTTTTTTTATTATTATTATTATAATATTCAAATAACTGCGTCACGACTGAAACATATTATCACGTATGTATATAATATGATAACTGTTTGGTTCCAAACTCGGCTCTATATATAAATGACCTGACTGAAATACTAAAATTATTTCAACACATTTTCGTTTCTAAAGACTGAAAAAACAAACTGGGGCTTTGTTTGATTTTTTCATAAATATTAATAAAATCATTTACTTAAAAATACAGCACTGCGAGCACTTAGGAATACATCGGAACATTTACGATTTGTATAATGTGATGGTGGAAAATGATGTTTGACTAAGCCATTGTAGTATCAATATACAATACATCATCAATATCAATCAGCTGTGAAATGAACGACTAATTCGACTATATGGTATGGTAATACATTAAATGTACATATTTACTAATATTACACATAATATAATTATATTTAAAATTTAATGTATGTAGATTAGATTAGATTTTGCACCATGATCTTTTTAACAACGTGATCTACAGTACTGTACCTCTGTTACATTTATCTCAATATGTGGAAAAATGCAGCAGTGAAGGTGTTCTTTTTACGGAAACCTTACAAATGCTCGCTATATAACTGCCATTTTAAAGCATTTTTAAAAGAAATCCAACCACTCGCCCTCAAATTCAAATCAATATACCAGAGAAAATCAATTCATGTTTTATACCGCAGTCGGTCTTAAACTCACGATCACCCATCCCAAAGGCAGCAACCCCATCATCTGAACCATTTCGTTGGATTATTGTAGGTAATTACAGTCTCATTATATAGAGGGATAATTTCTTGGCACTAGGTATTATCTTCCTCATTAAGTGTAATACTATAATTAATACAAATTTGCTAAATTAATAATTTTTTTATCTACATATATTTTAGATTAAAAAACATATTTTTTTTAAAAAAAACCCGGCAAAAGTAATTCATCTTGCTGTTCAGATTATAAACGTTTTGTAGGTATTAATTTCAACTTTTGTGTGTGAATAGAAACGTAAATAATTACACGAGGTGGTACACTTAAAAGAAAACTATTGCAAAATTAATTCAAGATAAAATATTTTTAGAGTTCAGCATTTTTCAGGAAAAAAAATTAAAAAAAAACAAAAAAAAAAAAAAAAACTTTATCTAAAGTACACTTGAAACCGCTGAAAAGATTTTTTCACTTAATATTTAAAAAAATCTCTATAAGGTAAGGTATTATGTATCTACTATATTTATGTATGTATGTATAGTATATGTATAGTTAGAATGATATAAAATATTTTTTCAGGCCTGTCTATGTTTAGTTGGGTGGGTCATCTTATTGCAAAATATGCTTGTAATACAAGAACTGTTTATGCAAATAATGTCTGGGACAAAAATGTTGACAAAGACTTTTCAATGTAATGGCATAGTTGAAGCTTTGTAGTTTCTTTTTTGAAGTATTTTGTGAATTTGATCATCAAAAGGAGACTGCTGTATGATATTATGTTTTATAAATAGCATTTATGTATTTTTGTTGCAGTTGCTGGTTATATTATATTATGAGCAACAGTTTTTTTTTTAATTTTTTTTTTTTAGAAATTTTTTTTGTAAAAACTTCTTTTGGTTGGTAATCAAAAGTACAGTCAAAGCAGACCACCCACCCATTTCTATTCAAAGTCTGCTTTTCCAATTTGGCACTATGTATATACTTTTTATTCGACGAGAGAATAAATCTGCAATTGAGGCAACAAATAATCAATTAGAAAATCATTTCGATCCAATTAACTAAAATTATGGAAATGGTGTTATTAAAGTATATGGCTCATAACCGACATCAAAGAAAAAGTTCATTGATTTTAAGCTGCTGTTACCATGAGACATTTCAAGGTAGATGGAAGGTAGGTACATGGACACCGAAGGGGGAAATTAATATAAAATTATAAGTACTCAATTTATTTCTAATTCTATTGAAGACTGTGTTAAAATATTTGCAACTTTTACAATTTGTTCACAATCAACATTTTTGATGAACATTTGATTAATAGCAATACTCATAAAACATTTATTAGGTAGGCAGGTATGCTATAACCTAGCTACATGTACATATATGATGGTCAGATCAGAAGTTTATTGAAAAAAATTATTTTCGATAGAACATTTATTTTATCGACGGTAAAAAAAAAACAGTATCTCACGAATCTTCAAATTGCTTCCTTATGTACTATATTTATTATAGAAATAATATATTTATAGACATAACGTATATATAGAACCCTTTTTTATGAAAGTGATATGTTTCAAGTTTGGGGATTTTTCTATCATAAACAATATTATAAATGATAAAGAGTTCCCTATATATATCATTCTCTACATAAAAATCCCTTGAATTTTCTTCCTTTTTTTCCCAATCGCATATATTACACGATATTTTTCATTAATTTTATGTTTTTTCATTTTTTTTTTTTTTTTCGTATTCTTTACAATTTGTATTGTGTTCGAACATTCAGTTCAGCTAGGCATGCAGTAAATATATGTAATCCTCTTTATCCTTTTGATGCACATTAACCGCATTAAATAGACCATTACATCAGCAAAAAAATATAAAAAAAATACTTAGTAAGAGCCAGTATTCTAGGCCTGAATTTAATAGGCTAAAAAGCTTATTTTATGTGTTTTGTAATATTAAAGTTAAAAATGTCTAATTTTGCCCACTAGACACATTGATATATTAATAACTCCTGCAGTCGATTGAGTTTTTCTCCTTTTATGGCTCAATAGATAAAAAATCGTCCTAACCTCCAAACTAGCCAAATTTTCCATGGTATTGTATATGGGCAATCGCTCCACTCCATGAATCGAAATACAAAACTAGTTTTTTCTCTCAGTACTAACAACATTTTGACAAAAACTTTCCTTTTTTGTAATTGAAATTTTTTTTTCTCTTTTTATGAACCTCCACCTAGATCATTTGATCTAGACTACCTGATGGCTCTGAACAGCCCTAGTTATGACCATGACTAATGGATACATTAATTCCTCTTCGTATCTTCAAGAGGTTCCTTGTTTCCAAAAGAAGTACCTAGTTATGTCTACTCTTTCAGACAAATATTACTAAATTGTTTGACGGGAACTAATTACATATCTCCATATATATATATTCCGAAATAAAACAAAAGCAAATCCTAGAATTTCATAAATTCATTGAAATTTTAAAACATATAGTACAAGTACATACATATGTACATAGATGTAAGCAAAACAATGCATATTAATTTTATTATTTTTTTTTTATATATATTACAGGTAAAATGTAATTTATTTTCATGGTTACTGTAATTTTAAATAAAACCGTTTGTGTATAAAATAATATCTTTGAAGTATTTAATTACTACACACAACACAACATAAATGGCATGTAATTGAGTTTTTAATATTTTTTAATCTATTTTTGTTTTTCCGTTTTTCGGAATACAATTTATATATTCATATTTATGTTAACAAAAATTAATTACATAAAAATGACATCAATGAACAATTACATTGAATTACCTTAAAACAATTGCAAATAAAATGTAAGTCGCTGAATAGAATCCATTGTTTACAAAAAACACGTCATATTTCTCTCTTTTCAAGTGTTTAATTTATGTTGTAATGTAATGTATGAAGTATGTATATGGTATGTGTATGGTACTTACTAAAATATATTATGGTATAAGTGTGTAGTATTTATGTATTTACTTATAGAATAGCACACGCTTAACATTAGTAGTCTTATACCAAATTGGTAGTTCAAGTGAAGAGTAATTCAACTCGAAAGTAAAAATATTATGGAAGATTTTCTAAAACTCTATTTTCACAATTATTAGCATTATCGAATTGATCAATTTCTATGCTATGATCATAGCTCTAGCGGAAAACATCTCAATCTGGGATCTTATTATAAACAACGCTAGGGTTCGTTCAAATAATCTTTTTAGTGAATTTTTAGTGAACCACAAACATCGCATTTAAAAAAAAAACTGACACTTACTAATAGGCGGTCGTTCAATTTGCCCTTATCGTCAAAATTCATGAAAACGTTGTTTAAACGAACGCCCGCCAGCATAGTTGACTTTTAGGTGGCGGGTCTACTAATCAATTTGGAATTATTTATGAACCCAATATTAACGGATTAGTATTTTAATGTTTTTTTAAGTTAGGCTAGTTTATATCGGACGATTCCAGCTATTATATAGTGTAGAGGTATTTGCGTACCTTTACTTAATTCTATGTAGGTATAAACCACCACTGTTACTTCATGGAATACATTTTATTCTCATGACGATGGAAGTATTTACCCATACGTATTATATACTAGTACGTAACTTCCGTTTTTACATTTGAATATCATTGAAAAAGACTAATACAAAGTGACTTTTTAAATTAATGTTTGTAGCGCAATTCCAAATATTTGTTTATTTATTTTGTGTTGACTTTTCTCTTTCTTTTGTATATAAATGGTTGGATAAGTATAAGTAAAGTATATGGTTTACTTATGGTTTGAAAATTTAATATTGTAATGAGTACGTCGAAAATTGTATGCAAGGTAGGTACATATGTATATGTACAGTACATTATACATATGTATTATGTTGGATCATAAATATAAAATACGCGGTAGGTATTAGAATAGGCGTACAATATGAAGATGAATTCTTGTAGAAATAATATTTGAATACTCGTATATTAATTTTATTTAATGGTAGATGTCTCAATATAGTTTTCAATTCAAGGGGGGCAGCCTTCTTGGACAGCCATTTGTGTTATTTGCAAAATCGATCCCGAAATGACCAAACAAACAAGTTCACACATATTTACATAGAAAATTTTTCGTTTTTCCAAATTATCATAAGACCAAAACTATGTAATGTACATCAAATAAAAATTATGTTACGACCACTTAGCCATTGCCTTAAAACATTTTTATTGTTGGTAATATATGTATATGAATTTTGTCGCCATTAATTTGTTTCTAGTCCAAAATATGTTATTGAAGCTAATATATATACTTTCATATTAACTTATTACGGCTTTCGATATAATAAAATATTCCCAACTGAATTAACGTTTGATAAGCGCACACTCACACAATAATTACAATTATAATTGGCTTTTGAGATTTCATTAATATTGACTAACCATAATCTAACTATTTTATCGACAATAAATTAAATATATTAAATTCAACCAAATTTTCTGCTCTATTGATTGGTAAAATGTTGTTCATATAGTCTTCTACATTCATTCCATACCAATTCTATATAAATTGTATATAATTTCTTAGTATGGTTCTATATCTACATACTTATATATCTATGTATATGTTCTATAATGTATATATGTATACAAATATACTGTCTAGCTAAGCTAGAACTAGAAGTTGATAGGTATTACATATATTTAGTTGGTATACTGAACTGATGCTGGAACTCAACGTTCTTTAGTGGATTGTATGCCATAGAATGATTTAAGGTCTTCTACATATATAGACATTTTGTTAGAAAATAGAGTATTATGCGGAATCGTAGAAATGTCGGGATGTTAAATACACATATTATACATACATAAGTACATATGAATATACTACACCATAATGGTAAATATTTAGCGTTGTAGAGTGTAGAAGTGTATGGATGCTAGTAGATCTTCAAACTAAAACGTATATATGCAATGTAATGCCAAACAAATTATAATAGAACTCTATTCATTGCAGTCTAATATGCATATGACGGCCAGACTCACAAAACATCTATCTAGTTGCAGGGGGAGTGCTGAACTGCCACTATACGGCTGTTGCTGCTGTTACTGCTAATACTTGCTACTTCATATATGGAGTATCTGTATATGAAACTATATACATACATAAGTACTTCTTTGAATTAAATACGGTATTTATTTTACATTCATAGAATAGAGATGAGGAATAGACAAGAAATTGTGAATAGAAACAACCCTTGAGTTCATTTCGAACAAAAAGCTAATATCATATAAAACAAGCTTGGCCGATATTTATTGCCATCAAGTCATTTGGTAAATTTAACTTTAAAGTATAATCTATTGCTGGCACATCTGCATATAAAGACAAATTTTTTATCTCCACGTTAATTAATATTAAGATGAGTCGATAGAAAATATTTCTCCATAATTATACCTACATACATATATGTACAGTACATTCTACACGTTCAGCACAACCAATAGAGTTTAATACGACTCTTATCGTAAACAATTGACGCCATGACAATTTGTCTTGCTTTAATAAAACGTTAAACGAAGCGGAACATAACTTTACGGAACGTAACGGAACATAACGGAACGAAATATACAAATTACTGCACCATCAAAATCATATAGTGGTGGACATAGCAATTTTAAGCATTACCAACTGATTGACAGTTCTATCTCTAGAATGACATCCCGAACTAAAATTATTCAGCGTATGTTATGTACATAATTACGTTTCGATTCGTTTAGGTCGGTTTTAGTAATATTTTTCGCTAGATCAATGTAATTTTGGCAAAATAATTTTTTTTTTTTAATTATTATTAGAAATAACTGTGCTAAACAAAATTTTCGGTCCTTCTCAAGCTAACCCGCCATATTTTACCCGAGTAAGAAATTTGACTCGTTTACTTACTGTTTACTTTTAAGCAAAGATTTAGTTATATTACTTTTACCAAAGTTTTTAACACTAGAATAGATTTGCGATGTTTAATGCTGAAAGAATTATCCCCACACGCAACTCCTTATACAATTGTTATTGTTTAACAAAAATTAAGAAAAGAACATCGTGAGAATGTAGTAGGTATTTATAAACAAAATAAATGGAAAATCTATTAGTCAAATGTTTAAGGTCAATTATCTAAAAAAAATGGCCTTTTCTGAAATAGCCCGATATTAAACTATGGAGGTGCGATATTACCGTTGTCTGTCATATGACATGACTGTCTCAGGACATGTGCTACTTGGGTCTCAAACTGTAAATCTAATTTTAATAAAAATTAATGATTTTGCATATTTTTCTATGTACTGTACGTACATGGTAACCGAATATTTCAAGCAATAATTCGAAAACTGAAAATAAAGATTAATTAAAGAAAAGACCCACTGATATTATAACAGTCGGGTATTGGTCTCTTGGCACCTATTAGCTACATCATAATAACAGCATGAATTTTTTATACTGTCTAAGCAGTAAGCACATAGCTTAAGGAAATTTGCTGTCACAAATTGAGCACTAAAGTCTCGTTGGTACTAGAATTGTGTGGCTTATGGGAATTACCTGTAAATAGATTTAATTTGTTTGGCTTGGTTGCATTATATGTTTTTATTAAAATAAAAAATGTAAATCTATGTAGATACAAACTAACATATAGGTATGTAGTACGATTTGAAATGATAAAGTGTTTAAAGTATGATTAAGAAGTAATAATGATTATTTATCTATTTGATTTCAAAGGATTTTTTTAATTTTTTATATTTATACGTCAGATAAATGATTCATTTGACTATTTTAAGAGGTCGATTTATTGGATATTACAATATACTCATATATTACAATGTACTCATATATTATAATCGGTGCAGCCAATTATTTCTTTTTTACTAGTTTCTTGGTACAATTTAAAAAAGTACATCTTTTAATTCTTGTTGTCTAAACGTAGAAAAAACTCAAATTAAGATCAAAATCTATACAAAAATTGAATTACTCTTTAGGCAATTAAATTAAATATTTGGCAAGCTTTGACTATAATTTTCTGCAAATATTTTTAAAGAATTTACCCCCGCTAAAAATACTGCTGTACACTTAACAACCATACACTCTATAGTCTATACAGACACATTTTAGTCGCGACAATTTTTTGGTTTTTTTGTTATTCCATTTTTTTGTTTTTTGTGTACGTTGTATAATAATGCCACCCCAATTTATTATTGTGTCTGTTTTGTGTACGCGAGAAGAATATACCAGTTGGGGTATTATATGCCATAGCACCGCACATAATTAAGTCTCACAGAAAGTTTTAATGACGACAACAATTTCGAATTATGCTCCTAACTCTAATCTTTAATGGTTTATATTCAACACTGCAGGGGTTAAACAATTTTGAAACACATGATAATTAAGAGAAAGAACAGAGAAGAAGACGAAGTAAATGTAAAGAAGACTTAGAATATAAGAACAAGTCGAGTATAGATTTGATTTTTGTTTATGTATTAATTTAACTTTGGTTGAAACTTCAAAACAACTTAACAAGCTCATGTAATATTATGACTGAAGTGGTAGAGTACACACAGTAGAGTTTATGAGCAGAAATCTTCCAAATTAGGAAGCATATACGGAAAACTTGTTGAGATAAGCAAAGTTTTATTGATTAAAGCTCGGTTATATTTAATCTAAAAGACAGTTTTACCCACCATAAATAAATAAGCGTATAGCAAACAAAGGGAAAATAAAAATCGTCTACTTTTAATTCGTTATAAAAGTTTAAGTTTAAACTCCTAATCAGAGAGTTTCTGACTTATGATACTTGACACATAATGAATCATTGTTAATATACCTACTCATAAAAAAAGAGAGCACAAATCAGTTTTAAAACTTTTCTAAAAGAATATTTTAGACTCCATAAAGACCGATTTACATAATAATATTGTATATGATGATAAATAAACGTTAAATATCAACAATGACAGAAATAAATGGGGTGAAGTAACTCGTTTTTGCCGTGTCCCATGGGTATTATTACCTACATTATATAATCTCGGTTTTTGTTTTAAATGTTATATCAAGATTTCTGACTTTTATGTGTTTTTTCATATTATATGTTATACACCTTCTAATGTTATTTTTGTTTTCGAGTAATTAATTGTATTAAAAATGTTGCCAAGTAATTGCAAAAAAATTTGTACTGTGTATATATATAAGTATGTATATGTACGTTATAAGGTAGTAGTAAAATGAAATGCAAATTGTTTAAAAATACTACAGAACTTTACTATAAATTCGATTGGGCTTATAAAAGTTATTATTTCATTGCATCGCATTTGGATATTGTTTATTGATTCATTTATAAATATTCTGGTGATCCATATTTTTAACAATTATTCAGTTTTATTGTGAATTCAAATATAGTAGTCTAGTATAAGAAGTACTAAAAACAGACTTATGATGCTGACGGGATTTCTGACAGGCCATTGCATCAGGCTGAAGGAACACCTAAGAAAGCTAGGCACTTACAGATTCTTTGAAGAAACTACAATAAATTTCCTCGCGAAATGCAGAACACTCATCCAAAAAAGGAGAGCTCATCTAAAAGGGACCTTTCGTTCCTAAATCCACTCAAGATTCTAAAATTCCTAAAGGAAATTCGACTTGAGGAGATAATCTAGGTAATGTAGTGTCTTCATTAAGATAGAAGTAAGAAGGATACACAGCGGCAAAATAGCCAGCGTTAACTGTTGCCAGAGCCAAGGTTTGTAGGTCTTATGTTCGCTTACCAATTTGTAAAATTTAAATAATTGGCCCAGGTAAGCCTAATAAAGTGGCAAACGAGAAAGAAAATCAAATTCAGAACCTAAAATGTGGCAATCTCGACTATTGCTGGGCAAAAATTAAAGAAATTGGAGTGAAAATAATTGATAAGTTAAGTTCGGTTTAAATCGATCGGATAAATAGACAGAATAGCAAAGAATTCTGTGATAACTACATCGTAATGCGACATAGGTTTCCAGTGAGTCAGATGAGGTTAGGGCTGCATTAGTTGTTGTTTCTCAAAAGGCTAATGACCCATCCTATAATAACAATATACATTTCTATTTTCTCTTCAAAATAAATATAATTACTTAATTTTTAGGGGGTGTTTGCATAATCGTATTTTAATATGCACACATTTTATGCTATTCACCCTTTATTTGTATCTATACATATTTTAGTTAATCTATTTTCCTTCCATACGTTGGTACTCGTGTACATTTTTACCCCATTTAGCTTAAACCCTATTAAGAAACTCTGCCGTATATACGCTAGATTCCTACACGTAAATCTCTCTTCTTCTATACACTTTTCTATTATATTTATATTAAAATAAATATTCTTGTACATCCCTTAATTAATCTTAAAACTCATGCAAAACCATTTTGCTTATTCGGATTAAACTTTCTCTGGGTAATTAGAATTGTTGAGACATTAAAATATATAATATACATTCGCTGTGTAGCTCTATAACCCGAATTATATTTATAATCTCATTATCAAATAAAACGGCTTGATATCAGAAATATTATTATTATGCCATACCAACCAAAAGTATGATTATGGTCTATGTCACGATACGTATAACACAAAAATAAATAATATTTTCCACACCCAAATCATCCCCCAGAACCTTTTTCATTGTGAATTTTCAGTAATTTAGTTAACTTTGTTACATGCAATGCGCTCACTCTAAAATGCATATAATGTCTTAATGCTGACGTTCAACAATTTAAATTTAACTTCGCCAATACTATAATATGCCAGAGAGCAATTCCCATTCCCTCATTGTTGTATTTTAGCGCTTTTATCCATCCGATCTAAATAATTTTCATTATTTTCTCAGAAGTGTTCTCAAGTCTGTATATCTACAAATGGAGGTAAATATAGATTTTCTGCTTCCATTGTAAGGTGCAATTAGATGTGTACTTGTACATTATTGTGTTTTGTGTGCATAATAAGTCTATATGCAACCTACAAATAGATGTATAGTTGAGTACTTAGCTAACTAGATTTTCATATGTATATATACAGTACATTGTAAATATATAAGTGCAGTGTCTCTTAATTGATAGTCAGCGAATATGAACATTTAAGTAAGTAGTGAAGTTAACCAAATATTTTACATTAAACATACGAACATAAATTGATTATTATCCCCTACATCAATGTCATAATATTTTTGACGAAGTACCAATTTTTGTCATAAATTCTTGACGGAATACCAATTTTATTTGGATTTTTTTTTAGTAAGTCCTAAACACTCTTTATTATGTATCGTACGAAAGCTTCGCTACTGATTTAAAAGGGACATAATCGTTAAACCGAACTGCAGATTAGAGGTTATAGAATTTATCCATAGCATTTATGATTGAAATGAGTAAAATAATCAGGACTGACTGTCTTCCATCTAAATAGAGTTTTTGCATATTTTTCCGAATCAACTCAGTAACTAAATTTCTAAGAGAATGGCTTCTTCTTGAGGGATTTATATTTAAATTTTAATTCAATGTAATTTTCTTGGAACTATTTTATTCACAACTTTTAATACGCCTCTTTATATAAATGTATTGTAGATTAATTTTAACACTAATGGGGCTATAATGTTTCATTCAAAAGTACGCGTACAATACTTAAAATCCACTGATGGCATAGAAACACTATATATTTATAGTGAGTGTGTGTGGTATACGTTGGGTATACTGATATGCGTTATAATGGTTTTATTTACAGTGTGTTCACAATACCTCAAAATTCAAAACACACACAATGCATGTAATTAAGGCCTAATGGCAATTTGTACATAATTAAGTCTATTGATTTGTCCCTTTGGGAACGGCGTGTACAGAAATTAACATTCAAAGTGGCATTTTACTCCTCTATATATCCTTCCAATATATATTGATATATATTTAGGTATGCCCAACAATATACCCACTAGTTATAGCATAGGAAAGGACCAGAAAATTAACAGCTCCAATATGATGTGACTGATGGGAAAGTCTACATATATGTACCTATCTCCATTTTAACATTGTTTTATAATATAGGACCAACCTATAAACTGGCCGGTTGCCACGTTCACCTATGTACTGTACATATCTATACGATGATATCAAATGGAAATATTCCCAGGAATATTTATCAAGTTGGCAATTCACAGCTCACACAACAAAGTTTTCTCCAATAAAAAGTCATTAATTTTTCCCGTTTTTTGTTCATTTATTTATTGACGCTGTTCTTTTGCTTGGTGCACGCTCGGATGATGTCTATTGCCTGGATCTGGGATATAGCATAAAGTTTTTTCTCTTTCCACTCATACATCCTATGTGAATGTAATTATTTACATTTTCTGGTGAGTGATTGATAACCTCACTGTGTAAACACACCATTAACAAATTTAACTTGGGAACACATTAATACTGGGATTTGTGAATAAAGGCACAACAAGATTGACCAATCTATATCAATCACGATTGAACGCTATTTATATCCAATCTCGGCGATATACATATATGTACAATGTACATAGGACACATATATATATATACATACATACATATATGTAGGTATACATATACATATAAGTATACTCAGTTGGTACACATGATGATGGTAAAACTACGCATTCATGGATGGTACCGTATAAGAGGAATTTCCACTCATGCTTGACATTCTAAGCACGCCCAGACTGAAAAACGATTTGCCAATATAAAAAATTGTATAAAAAAAAAAAAAAAACTAATAAAATTCGTGACACTTGAAAATGGAAAATTGAGATAATGCCATTCGCATTAACTTGGGAAAATTGTGTGTATAATTTTGTGATGAAGTCAGCACAGACAATAATCTCTTGATAGTATCGATTGATGTGGGTGAGTAGGTACGTACATACATACGTATATTGAAAAAAATGAGAAACAATCTCTTTGTTAGGCGTGAAAAGATTAATTTTTCTGCAGTAGCGGGGGGTCTTGATGTGCCCTGCTAAACCTCCTTAAATGATATAAGACAAAATGGTGATATCAGTCAGCACAGCCAAATAAAGTTGAAATTTAGCAGAATTTTTAAATTTAAATAATTTGGCCAGTATACCTAGACCTAAATCCATATATCATAAATCAATTTAAAGGGCAATGCGTCAAATTCTTGAAGATATTTTGACCTCGATGTTTGTTAACGATAATTTCAAGAAATACATATTCTGACAAAAGTTATGTTACTTGACCCTAATCCTACCAAGGTATTTTATAACAAAACCTACCTTGATTGGCATTTATGAGAAATACCTGTATTTTTACAAGGTAAAGAAGAAAATTCATTACAATTATACAATTTAAATTTGATAAAATTCTCTTGGTTATGAAAATTTATGTAAAAAAAATCTTTTTCTAGCTTTTTCATCTAGTTGAAAAATCAAATGTGCCCCAAAGGCATCTGTTGGTAGGATTAGGGTTAAACTCGTATATGAGCGCAGATTCAAACGGTATTATAACTTTGGTATGAAATTTTTAACACCCCTTAATAAAATTTATCACTGTGTTTCTTTGTGGAATTGTGAGCTGGAGGGTTAAAATTTGGCTATAGACATTGAGAACCCTTAGAGTAAAATCTCTTATTGTTTTTAGAGAAAATCGAACTTATTTATTACTGTCTGAATAACAATATAAATGTTTATTTCATATTAGAACAATAAGTTCTGTTATATAGAAATGGACAAGCAAGCATTTCTTTTATAAACAAAAAAGTTCTAAACCCTACCCTTAAATCACTACAATTAAGTTTACATCATTTTTATGTAATTTTTCATTTAAAACTTATGTATGACATTACCATCTCCATATGTTTAGGTATCAATTACATAATCCGTTTAACTGACTATACTTTTTTACCGATTTTAATTAAGGTTAATTGTGTTAGAATTTCAAATATCAAAACTTATAACACTAATCAAAATCTAAACACTATATAAATTAGAAAGTTTCGCTATGACTTACAATTATTCAAACAATATTATATTTCACAGAATACCTACACCTACAAAACATATACAATACATACATATACATATGACACTAATTAATTAGTTCGGTATACAGAAAACAAGAAACGTGTCGATTCTCTAAACTTTTCAGCATACATTTTAGCATACAATCCTCAATAATATGTATAAGGAGAATATGCACGTGATTCAATGTTTGTTATAAAGTTGACATTTTTGATATAACTCGCTATGACATTACATCTACAGAAAGCTTTTCGTTTAAGTTTGCTGGAATCTCATGGAATTTACTTTTGGACTTAACGAGTTATGGAAGATAACATTTGCCTTGTAAGAAACATATACATATGTACGTACATATATACATATATCGGAGTTGGTACTTATGCTGTACAAGTTTATGTATCACATAAATGCATTCGTCATATATATACATATATATAGATAGATAGATAGCTACTATGTAAGCCATTCAAGTGTGATAAATGTTTGCACCATAAGTTTATCCATGAATTTTCCCTGTGAACATTTGGGATTGATAAACCGAAGTGTCATTTGAATAGAAAGTTTTAAATGGATGAATGTCATTTTTATGATAAGTATGAACAAAGATATGAGATAAGATCGTATTTATGTATTATCTGTTTATGCCCGTATGAATGTATGTATATGTAGCTTCAAAGGATAGTTATTATAATTTCAAAGGGCGCCCATTATAACTTTTGTTTGGTCCGTGTAATTGAGATTTCGGCTAGCTAGAGCGAAGAAAATTTATTGGTTTATTATTACACATTTTAGACATAAATTTTTCATTTACTCGAAATATGTTCGGAAGAGAGAGGATGAGAAATAAATAATAATAATATTTTGATAATCTTCTTTTTTAATTTAACAGCAAGAGCAGCTTTAAAGTAAAGATATTAAAGTAAAGAGAGTGTGTTTAAGGAGAGTTAGGTGAGTAGTTAGTAAATTACACGTAACATGTAAGATAATTGTAAAATCAAATAAAACATAAAAGTTCAATGACTGAATGACAAATAAAAATTTTAATGAGAAAAAAATTTGTGTTTAATGTAATCAACTAAAGTGAGCAAAGTGGTTAGATTAAAAAATGCGGTAAACATATGCACCATTAAATTTCATTTCGTGTACCTACATACTTAACTGTTCTATTCCATTCATTAATTTATGCACAAAGTCTCGGTTGTTTATCGCTCGGTTTTTTTTTTAAAAAAAAAACAACTTAAAAACCACACAATAATTAATTCTGTTCCACCTCTAACTCATTAAAATTTACCTCTGAATTTTTATTTTCCATATCCTTTTCCTAACCGGAACATTTCTTCATTATAATTATTCAAGTATTCTTGTAAAATATAAAATATCACAACTTTGCTATGCTGCCTCGGAGAGTAAATTGTCGACAATATATACTTACATACATACGTACCTACGTACCATTTTATTCCCACGTATATCTTGAACAATTTAGAATTTTCCCGTCTCTGCATCTCTAAATTTAATGAAGACGAGGCTAGTTTGCTTTCTAAATCGTCAATTTAACATGTGTTTGGATTAATTTATTATTCTAATAAGTAATCGGCATTAAAGTACTCAACTATAAATAGACTAAATTCTTAAATAGCTATATGGAACTCTATAAATATGTATTTTTTTTTTTTTATTTTGTTTAATCAAATTATTTCATGTACATTAAGTACCGTGTGTATATCAATCTATCTACGAGTACATTTAATTTAAAAGAAAATTGGCCATTCGCCAAATTTTATTAATAGATTTTCAATAAATACATGTATTACATTTTCGTATTGTTTTAGTTTTCACTCTTTAGTCATTCATAGTTTTTTTTTCTCTTAAATTAAATTTTTGCTTGTATGTACAGTATCGGATTTAAGCGAGTTGCGGCAAGGCTCCATAAATATTGAATAGGTTCGTGTGACGAAAAATAATAAAATTAATAACAATGGCAATTATTGGAAAAGTGAATATTGTTATTTTACAGTCCCGGTATTACATAAAAAGAAACCCCTTCTCTCCACTCTATCTTCGAGCACAGGGTAAAAGTTAATCTGTGCTTCGAGTATATATTTAGGTAGTTTTAAAGTTTTTGGGGACATTTTACTATATAGAATATAGGTATATCTACATATATAGAGTAGAGTAGGATTGATTTAGAGCAGGCATCGACAACCTATGATCCGCGGGTCACCAAATGATCCATTTGATAATTTGAAGTGACCCACCTGAGTTTTGCACATAAAGTATAAATCATAAAGAAAACACTTTGAGAAAATATAAATAAAAGATTAACATTTTGGTTGGATTAATAATGAACTTAGGCGGAATACAGCGACATTGTTTGAATAAATTTTATCATTTCTCGAGCAGATTTTATTCACGTTAACGACGAAGTTAGATGCAATCTGATTGAAAAAGTTGAAGAGAAAAAAAAATCATTGCATTTAATACATAGTCACATTTTTGTTGATTTTGATAAAAAAAAGGTTGTCGCTGCCTGATCTAGATTAATATTTAATTATGGAATTACTGATAGTTCACACCATTTAATTGTGCCCTAGAGTATGATAAAAATATTCTAATAAAATCGTTAATTTGACAATATAATAGTAAAAAAAGAAAAAGGAAAATGTTTGGACCGGTTTTCACAAATATAATATTTGTTTTTAGACCAAGCAAAATTCCAATCTAGATTTCAAATCCCATATAATACAAAAAGATAATAGACCCATCGTTGCCAACATATTATCTTTGCATGTTTTTCGACATTAGCAATTTACTGAAAGGAGGCTATTACCAATAAAACCAACATTGGCAAAATCTGTCGGAAAAGCTCCATAATGAAAATTCACGGTTATGCACAATAATATCAAACCATTTACTATAAACATAAGTATCATCATAACAGACTGTAATATTTGACATAATAGAAATGAAATTGTTATGGATATAATATAGTACCCCACTTTCATTATTATAGTATCATGGTTATAAGCAGTTCGTGACATGATACATCTTATGGCTACATTACATGACAGACAAGAGAGCTTTCCTACTTTTCATAAGTTTTCCTTGCAATTCTATAGTCGTCGTAGCCGTCGTCGTCATTGCTGCTTATGGGTTGATATTTCTGTTTATACACTTTATTATACATACATACAGACCTACATATACTATATATGTAGTTATATATGATCCACATTATTATATAGTAGCACAAAAGTTTAGATTTTCTGAACTAATAATTTTCAACTTTATACTTTGAAAAGCATTAAATAAATTAAATGTCGTAGTTGTCGTTTTACCTTTGCACCATTATTATTTAAGTTTTTCATTTATTAATTACGAAATTGTGTTCAGTTTTAAATCAATACGAATAAATATTAAAGAAAATCAATAATAAAAAGGTAAACTTAAATTTTATATAATAATAATAGGCGAGAGGCTCTTGTGGAGTTTATTGTGGTTTTATTAATGGTCAACGCTTCCGCTCAACCCTTTTACATCATTTCAGGTGAAAACACTAAAAAACTGCCAATCTCTACATACTTCAGATGTTTTCTTCGTAGAATTGGCAAATTTCAGCAATTGTTCCCTGAATTGATGCCTTAGACCAACAGTTTTAAGTAGAATCCGAACCACTCGGCCCAAAACTCAATCTCCGTATATGTCAAATCACTTCATATTTTTATTTTTAGACAGGGATCGAACCCCAGACCTTCCGTTTCAAATGGCATCACACCACTACCACTGAGTCATTGGTGATCGAATCTGTGATAGTTATTATTAGTGATATTATTTATATTTTCAATTAGTTCAAAGGTGTCTAAATAGGTAATTTATACTAGAGGCGTTATTAGGAACTCTTAGATAAGTCCAATTATGTACGTACATTATTTACAATATGTTTGATTATGATTTGAGATATTGCATGATATGTTGAACAAATTTCAGTTAGGTGTCCTGATAATATGAATCGATTTGTAAAAAAATATTATTGCTATTAAATATAATGATCCGTTTTGAATGGAACCCAAAAAGAACAAATTCAACAGGCTAATAGTCAATATGGAAAAGTGTTGGTTCAATTTATTAATTGATTAAGTCCTCATTGATACCTACATGTTTAATTTATACTATTTTATCTTTTTTATTCCTAATTAAAATAAACTTAATTTCAAAATACAAATAATGATAATGTCACAGTTGGTTTTTATTATTTATATTAAGCTTTACTATTGCATGAAACTGACAATTGGATTTACAAAGATCGAATAATAAATTGTATATTTTACAATCTTTTTGTAGATTCAATGTTTTAAAACTTTTCTTATTTGCCTTCTGTTTTGAATTTAACTTTAGATAACTACTGTTCGATTTCGATTTACAATTTATTTTAAACTTTGAATCTTGATCCATATACAGAAATATGTATGAATATCTATATCGTATATATATCTATTGTAATATGTTACATTGCACTCTCTCTCCGAACCAATAATATTTACTCCAAACTGTAAAAGTACATATAATGAAAAGCAATTTGATGCAATAAATTTACTAAACAATTAATTCTCTAAATTCTTACACAAACAAACAGAAAAATAACATATTCGGTTCTGGTATGTTCCACAATATTATGGGAACCAAAAACTCTGTTTGACCACTATGTATCTACTTACATAATGTATGTATAGATGTATATATGTATGTATGTATAAAGTTAAAGGGTAGAGGTTTAAATTTAGTACATATATGTATATTATAACATACATATATATGTAATACATAAAGTATAAAACTACTTAATACTTAACCTCTCTCCATCCCTTTAGGATGAATTTTGTGATCAAACATATTATTATCTTAAAATTTCACAAAGTATGCTGAAGCGAAACTATAATATCATAAGAGGATTTTAAAACACTTCGTGCGCTAAAGCTACCTAAAGGCATATACTCGAAGAATAAATAAGCTGTACAGAAGTTCGGAAATGGCATTAAAAGTTTTTAGGAGAAAGAACACGAAAAGCTCAAGAAAAGACCGTCTCCTTATGTATATATGTATTATATATTTACATTTCTCAAACATGTTGGATCTGTGCATATTTATGATACATATATATATA